>DWKL01001390.1:0-14778 GCA_018249415.1 Phareas burnsi | reverse complement strand
CTAATCGGTGCCACTCCAACCGGTCCTGTGCTTTCTGAATCCAACGGTTGCCCGCTGTCTTCTTCAAGTCATCAGTCTGGACTGATGACTCTCTTACAAAGATTTAATTATATTGATTTAAACTTATCTCTAAAGAACATTTGTTAAATTTATTTATACTATATTGTGAAATGCCACGATGGGCGCTACCGCTATAAGTTTTTCTTAAATAATGAAACAAATCACCTATGTACGGCTTCAACGATATAGCGATATAAACAATTCATTCATCTTTTTTGTATTAAAATAACGTCAACTAATATTTGTTTACATCTAAAGTTGACAAATAATTTCGAGTCTACATCGAAAAAGTAATATGAACAAATCAAATCGAAGTATTTTTTATCAAAGTAGATTATTTACAGAATTATTTTAACGTTAACACTGCCTCGCAAGATGCTTCGTCTATAAAAAAGATATGACACAATAAACTCGATAGCATGCATCCTTTCCATGAAAAATTATAATAGTTGTTATATCAGCAACTTTTCTGTTTTTCCTTAGAACATTAACAGTAGCTCTACTGACATAAATTAGACAAACGTGAGGACAGCACTTCAGTTTCAAATCGATATTTATTTCTAAAAAAAACCTGTTCCATTTTATTCAAAAACTATTGTGCCGTCAAGGTGATCAAACATTTGACACATTTACATGACACGCATACTAAAAACTTGACACATTTATATTTTTTATTATTAAAAACATGATTGTCACATTGTTACATCAATTATGATTCCGTTCAAGAGTTTCCTTATATCTCTTAAAATTAACTTAGTTACTAGTGACTATTAGTAAAATATTGTATGTGTGCAATTATACATATGTGTGTGTGTGTGTGTTATCTATTGTGCGGGACGTTGGACTTAACTTTGTTAATCGGTCGCAGTCTACGCTAGCTGCGGTGTAGCGCTCGCTTCATAAATAGTTCTACTACCATCAAAGTCTACGGTACGAAATACGAAAGACGTCAGACCTCTATGTAGAATGACTTCAGACATCTATTTCTGTTTTGTAAGACCAATGTTGTGCGCTGCCGTTCAGTTTGAAGAGCGAGGTAAGGAATAACACTAACAGGAAGCATTCAAACTTAGTCCGCACGACCAATCCATCCGTGATCGACTTCACGGAGAACTTCAATCAAGTGGAATGCATACTCGTTTGCTGTTTCAATGTTATAAAAAACAATAAACAATAAGGATTCAACTCACCGACACTTTGCTGTACTCGAGATGGTGCGCCAAGTGAAGCGGTGCACAACTAGACGCTGCGCTGGAAATGCTCAGCGCATCGCCCTCGCTTGTGCCCTCCGGCTCGTCCCACCGCCGCCGCCCCGACCCGCTGCAAACACCCCCGACCAACCCCGAACCCCGCTCAAGCGAAGCACCAAGCGACACATCTGCGCCCGTCCCCGGAACACCACTGTCATCCTCGCACTCGGAAGAACATGTCTCCGAACCCTCAACGCTAATCCCGCTTTCGAACTTTTCGAACTTAATTGAGTTAGGAGTGTCGCTATCATCAACCGATTCCTCTATCACAGTATTTACTTCATTGGAATTTTTATTCCCGAATCGAAAGGAATCGCTATGAACCCAAGGTCGTTTTGACATGCTAACGTCAGATTTAATCGTTTCTGCGTCCGAGGACTCTTCGTCCGAGTGCAAGATTTCGTCCGAGTTCTCTTCGGATGATTCCTCTATACAGGATTGAAATGATACGTCTGACACGATAGTAACGTTTGAATAACACGATTTTAATGACCAATGTCCAGAGTGTTCCGAGGAGCTAGACTTCCGTAGCGCTATATGCGAATCAGAAGCACGAGGTAGATTAGCGTCTGCCGATGTTGAACTAGCCAAAGAAATTACATCAGATATATCCTTTATAGAATAAGGTTGTACGGTAGATGAAATAGTAGAATGTGAAGACATTGCGACATATGTATCTGTATCATCTTTTACACGAATACTACTATCTGTATCTTGAAATATGTTCACGATGGAATAGGGCTCTTCTAAGTTAGATGGAACTGACTTAATTTTGCTTAAGCCCATCTTAAGTGTTGTCGAAGAAGGCGAAATGTCGAGCGTTATATCTGGAGTAGATATGCTTCTCTTTATAACCGAAAATTTTACAACCAAATTATTAACCGATTCTCGTTTGTCCGCGTGCAATGCACAATTTCCTGAGTCACAGAAGCAACGGAAGGAGGAAGATTCCATTTCCATTTCGTCTTTTAGTGCATTCATGTCAATAATAACCTTTTCTTCTACTTCTTGGGGATGAACGTTAAGCAAATCTTCAGCACTCTTATGATGTTTTTGGGGTACAGGTTTACAAAAGCATATTGCTGTCTCAAAGTAACTATCCCTTTTATTGTTCGGTACTTTTGTAAATGGAGGTATATCTCTATATAACGTTTCTCTGTTGAAAATGTAAATAAATTCTTGTACAGTTGGTGCTTTATATATACAATGTCCGGTTCCCCTGATATGATAGTTTGCCAGTGTATCTTTTAGAAACGAGTTATTCCACAGCGGAACTTTCTTTATGTTGTATTTTTTATCGACTTCTATATTAGTAAATGTTTTATGTCTAAAGAGTACTTTTTTTTTTACAGGGCTTTCGGGTGCCTTCGAAGGTAATGTGCCTGTCATAGACAGATATACTGATTTAGAGGCGGTATCAGAACTACAGTCGACATTCTCAATAGCACTTACATCCGTCAGATCCGAATCATTTGATTCAGTCCTATGAATACTAATTTTACTTGTTCCAGTGGGCATAAAAGACTGTTTGCCGAGACGAAACGATTTGGATTTTTCGGAAAGTAAAATATCTTCTAAATTTGTTTCATCTATCATTGAATCGGAAGACAATGTGGATGATCTACTAATACTCGGTGAAGAATTTAAGGATTTAATCTGCGAAGATAAAATGTTTCTTTTTGGCGGCGTTGGACACCTTGTTTCTCGCTTAATAGAAACATTTTCATATGTTGCAGCCTTATCCTCTTCGTCGATAGATACCTTTGGAATATGTGTCCTCTGTGCAGGAGTTGGACGCCTATTACTATAATTTACAACTACATTTTCATAAATAGAATTATTTGTTTCAATTTGAAGAGGTGTCACGTTAGTTCTTGGAGGGGGTTTAGGAATGTGTAATACAGGTTCAAAATCTTGTCGGTCTTCTATTTCAGGTACAGAATTGTATGGCGTGAATTCGTACGACTCATAACACTCGTTCACTAAATTTGCTGAATCGTAAGATAAATTTGATGTCACGGATTCTCGATTATTACTCTTACGTGGTTCAAAAATCCTTAATTTTGAGTCGTTACTTACAGCTTCTACGGGATTTATAATATCATATTTCTTTATATCACAGTCTAAATCTGTTATAACTATTGATTCTGCAACAGATTCACGAGAATCACTAAGTTCATTATTTTCTGAAATGTTAGGTAGTGATGTTTTAAATCCAGGACAACTTCTATTACTCCTATTTACAGTTGAGTCTCTATTTAGCGTCCCTAATCTGTCTAATGATATAGTATCGAATTCATCGGTACAAACTATTTCGCCAGATTCCTCCTTTTTCGACAACATTTTAAAAAATTTACTATTTCCTATAAGCAGAGTATTTGTACTACTTTTATGATCGGATAATTTTGACTTAACATCGACATTCGTCTCTAACCCGGAACTGTTAGAAATATTAGGAGCAGAATTAAATTTTGCTTTGAGGCCCAAGCACTTCGAAGCAAGCTTTTTAACAAAACTTTGAGAAGGATTTTTTGTTAGTAAAGATGAGGATGGAGATAAAAAGCTTTCACTTTCGTTAGTATTTTTCCGGGTCTCTGGGGCTGTCCTGCGAAACACATAAAGCAACAAAAATAAAATAAATTGCAAATAACTAATACATACAAAATAAAATTGTTAGTAAAAATCTTAACTTATACCGCCACCTAAAGCCATGTTTAAATTAATATATGTTTAACTTTTAGGACTTTACTTATTACGCAGACCAATCAGAAAATAGTTTCGATAACTGATGTGCTTTTTTTCTAACAATACTTCTCAGTTTTGGATCATTTTTTTCTTTCTCGTTTGTTTCTGTATTATTAGTATTAAATGCAGTTGATGCTATATTTTCCAAGGGTACTTTATTACTGACAGGTAACGAGACGACCTTTGATTCAGATGAAAAGTTTTCACAGCTGTAATATATTTCACTGGACTTCAAACATTCGCTATTACCAACTGCTTGTTCAAAATTTTCATGACAAAAACACGGTATTCTGTCAACACTACGTTTCTTTTTAATAAATGGATACATGTGTTTAGTCACACAATTAGGATTCAGATCATATGTGTACTCGCTATTTAACGTCTCATAAGCACATCCAGGATCTCCTCTAAGATGACTGCTTTTTGGCCTCACGTGTGAAAATGAGTTATTAATAGAAACAGTTGTATTATTTCGTTTATTGACATTTTCTACATACTCGTACTCAACTTTAAAATGGAAACTTTTATTATCAGTTTCTGTTACTGTCTTATTACTATTACCAGTCATAGTAATATACAAATCAGTATTCTCTGGAGTTACCGTATGTGATGGTGTTTTCGGCACAGTGCAATAAATATTAGAATCTGGATTATTAACATCAAATACAACCGGTTTAGAATACTTGTCTTCTGCAATACATTCAATTTCTTCATTGTCATCATTATTATGAGTCTCAACTTCATTGTTTTGTACCAAAGGTTTTGGTAAAGGTTTTGGTCTCCTCTTCAAACTAAATCGGGAATCATCGTCCAAATCAATCACAGACGTTCTCGGTTCGTAATCAATTACTGGAGATTTATTTAAACTACAATGACGAGTTCTTTGTTCTACTACTGGTAAATTTTCATAGTGCACAATGTCGTAAACCACTGATTTACTTACTTGTTTTCTGAATATACGCTCAAGATTGTTATTCAATGATTGAAAAAAAGGAAACATTGGTGGCGATAACTGTCTATCGTTTCTGCTTGTAACTACAGGTAACATACATTCTGCTGGCGATTCATAATAGATTTCTTTAGAAGCATTACTTGTCGAAGGCAATGTTTCAGAATAATGATTGGTGTCATCTGAAGCAGTATTTTTGTTCACTTCTAACATTAATTTTGCATGAACCTTTACTGAAGATTGTAAGATGTCATTAACAATAAATTCAGAACTTGCGTTAGATACAATATTACTGTTTTTATGATTTGGTTGTTTATTGCAAGAGGCATTAACGTTAGCGCTAGGCGGTACTCTTGCTAAAGCATTGGAATTTCTAGCAGACCTGTAAATTCAATTTAATAGTGTTTTGTTAAATTATTATCACGCTAAATAGATTAGGAAAAGAAGTTTTAACATGCGTTCTATATTTAGTATCTTATATTACCTTTCAAATTTATAGCGATTAATTATTTTTTGTATAATGTTCTCTGTATTGTTTTGATTTCTATAAAATTATTAATATCAGAGTAAATTGTCCTTCGCCTGGCATCAAAGGACGTCGGATACGACAGTCTTTTTTCCGTGTCGTACAAACTTATACCTGACCGTTTCTAGACAAAATCAAAGGCACGGAAGATTTTAATGAGGCTCTCACATTGACAGTTTTTGTTTTGCATCTTCCCTGTTAAGCAGACGTAGATTTTCCCTTTGGGCAAAACGACCGGTATTGTTCCTTTTAAATAGTCTTTCAAAGAAAAAATGTTTTTACACAATTTGCTTTGAATATTTCTTACGAAAAAAGATATGCTTTAGACATGTAAGAGCTTAAAATTTCCTAAAATGTACATTATAATTCTGAATCATTATTATTTTTCCTGAAATAACAATTCAAATAACGGCGGTCTAATAACACAACTAACAATGAGCAATCACTCAAGTTGAATTAAGAAAATCAAGTACAGTAATCGTTCAATGATTAAAACGGACTTATAGCCTTCAGATACATGGGGTAGTTCAAGGTGGTTATTTTGGTCCCATTTTTCAAAGATAAATTTTAAAGAACTGATATTTTGAGATAAAGTGATTTAAAAGCCACAGGTGCTCATTACTTTCAACCTCGATTCGGAGACCACAAAAAGAGCATAGATACGCAAGATAGCAATCAAGAGTTCAAAGGTGGTGTCACGCCGTGTGTCATAATTGAGACGTCGCTCTCCAATTAAAACCGAATGTTTAGAGGTTCTTCTGAAGAGCATCTTTGAGTAATTACAGGGCGGGGATTCCTTTACAGCCCCGTGGTACGGACGGTTAGAGAAACCGCAAGTCGTCTAGTTATCCGAGATACGAGAACGTTTTAATATCTCAAAAGCGGTTCCCACCCACCGTTTAACACGAATTTGAACATAAAGATGTTTTAGCGCATGCAATGTTATTAAATTAAAAAGCGAAACATAAAAATAGAAACAAAACAGTGCACAAACACCCTAATGGTATAGAGCAAAGCATTAATATATATATTATTATAATCTCAGCTGTGATAGTAATAAAATTCAATGAAATATATCAAATACCAATCTCTATAAATAAAACTGTTCCTTAAATTATTTATTATTGCTTTCCTATATCTCATATTTCCATATCAATATTCAGTATTTCATATATTCAAAACACATGTTATTTGTAAATAACTACGCGTCCCTATGGAACTATCCCAAAATTAATTAGCATAAAATAATAATATCGGAATTACCAATAAAATAAATTATTACAATATTTGAAGAACATTTAATTGCAATTGTCATATTCAATATATATGTTGTGTACTGTTTTAGTGTGTGTTCATGATGGTTGCGAAGGTCACACTTTTCCTTTAAGAGTTCTTACTTTTTTTATGGGAAAAAAGATAAAATAAGTAATAGTAATATATTTAAGCAAACTCCATTTTTCTATTTTCCTGATCTAAATCATAAGTCGTGAAACGTGTGTTAATGTTTCACTATTTGAAAGTATACAATAACAATATAAGGTCGGTTAAATAGAAAACTGATTAACTATTAAACTAAGATTCCGGGCTCCCACGTTGAAGATCCGGAATTCAAATCCCGCATTAATTTCTAATTTTTGACTTTGACTTTGACTGCGGCAAACGCACCAGTCGTGTTTTACTGTCCGAGCCACCCGTGCGGCGACACGCATACGGTGCGTGCCGCCATACAAAAACACGCCTATCGTATTGCGCGCCGCACTGGTGGATTGTTTCGTATATTAGCCACCGCAGTTAAAGTATTGTACGTATTAGAAATTAATTATCACTCGCTTTAACAACGAAAAAAAACGTCGCGATGAAACCTAAACATCTGAGAGTTCTTTATAAAGTTCTTGGAGGTGTGTGAAGTCTACCAATCCGCAGTTGACCAGCGAGGTGGATTATGGTCTGACCCTTCTCATTCTGAGAGGAAACCCGTGCCTACCAGTGGGACATTATTGGATCGATAGATGTTGGTCTGACCATCATTCTGAGAGGAAACCCGTGCCTAGCAGTGGGACTTTAATGGGTCGATGATAATAATTCGATCGTCTGGTGTCAAGATAGGAATCGTAGTAATGAGTGAACAGAAAAAAACATTAAAAATATCACAGGGGAGTACACGACAGATACTTTTACTTAACTATGGCCTTCTACGGTTTGTACAGTGACAATTGCAACGAAACGATCTCCGTTAGTCATGGTAAACTGTATCTTATTTTCGTGCAAATAGAACTCACATTGCGGGGTAGTTCGGGTAGCTAGTGGGACTGTCTTGGACCGGGAAGGGAGGGACGTCATCTTCGCTTTCGTAATTATTCCTCTTGCTCTCGTACTCTGCAAAAACGTCGTCTTTAATATAAAGGGCATAAATATAACTTGAAGAATAGTCGGTAATATTTTTTTTTAAGGGGAAAATACATTGTTTTCTTAAAACTTTGAACAGCGCATTGATTGTGAACCGAATACCTACTACTTATTTTTTTTTTTATTTATTCAGAGTATCAAACGAGCGTACAGACCACATGAATTTAAGTGATCACTGCAGCCTATGGATACCTACATTTAACCTCAAACAAAAGTGAAGTTCAGTCTGAGATAGTACATAGATGCGTCAATACTCCTGAGGACTAAGGTGGTCGCCTGGCTGCAAGTGTGCCTGGCAACCGCACCACTCCAACCGAAACACAAAAATTGCTCCACGGCGGATTATGATGGCGGCGGTGGTACTTCCCCGGATGAACTATAGTTGTACCACCTTTCAGTACGAGTTTAAGGTAAATTAATTTATAAGATTGGGAATAAAAAAAAAAAAAAAAAGCTTCCTACACTCATAGTCCTACAGTAGATTTAACCCTTTATAGTGGCTGCCGTGGATACATGCAAAGACAAGTAACACACCCGGACCCAGAACAGAAATCTAAATTCATCATTTAAATGTCTACTTAGCCGGGAATCGTACCCGGAACCCTCTGAGTGTATATATAATTTGAAAATAAATATGTAGTTCTTAATCAATATGAGTGCAATAAAACAGTACAATAGGCAACATTTTTTTTTATAATATCACATCAAATATTTTGAACCATACGGAGTTAAAAAAGTATTCTTCTAGCAGTTTTATTTCGTTCTTTTCGCAGCCAACTCACCACATCCTTCTAACCTTAACACCGTACCGTTCAATACTGATGTTATAAAACAGAAATAAATGTGGTGGTGGTACTCCCGAAGTCGAACCACGAGGTATTACACCACCTACGAAATACCTTTTATAACCCTTCTGACGTTCCTCGTGGCCTCCTTGGGGAAGTCGGCGAGAAGCATCTCGACCGTCTTCCCTTTGCCGTCGATCGTGTTCAGTTCAGCGCCCTTAGACAGCAGCAAACGGACCACTGACGCCTTGCCGAAGCAGGCCGCTTCGTGCAACGGTGTGCCGTCCAGCGTGAGTATGTTGGGGTCAAATCCAGCGGACAGCAGAGTAGCCACCACTTCCCTGTCGAGAGAACGGACGGCTAAAGGGGTTGTTAATCTTCAACATACCGTTGGTCGCAAGACATTTCTGTAGGATATAGCACTTGATTTAAAATAGAGTAAAGAATGATGTAAGATAGAAATGTCTTATTATGTGAGTAGAGTTGGAAATGAGGGTGCCCGCCCTTTGATGTTAAGTGGTCACTGCAGCCCATGGTAAGTGGTCATGTTGGATGTCCATGGGCTGCAGTGACCTTTGATGGTAAGTGCAGTCACTGCAGCCTATGGTAAGTGGTCATGTTGGATGTCCATGGGCTGCAGTGACCTCTGATAAGTGGTGGTAAGTGGTCACTGCAGCCCATGGACATCCAACAAACCACTGAACTTTATCTGAGGAAGTACGTAAGTTCATCCTGAGGATAAAGATGGTCACCTCGCTGTAAGTGTACCCGACAATCGCACTTCTCCAACCGGAACGCTATAATTGCTACACGGCGACAATGGTACCTCCCCGGACGAACTATAGTTTTACAACCTATTACATTTGCTTTATTAGTATTTATTATTCCGCTGGACGTAAAACAAATTTATGTAGCTATTGCTCACACTCGTTTTAAAGTAGAAACTTGTTCATACACATTTTTGACTAATTAATTAATAACCACCTTTTTTCTTTCAAATATTTTTCCTTAATTAATTAAAAATCTTACTTTGCGCCAGTCAACACGTGTACAGACAGACATATTTTAATTGAGTTTATTATGAAGCGCAATAAGCACATTATGTGCAATGATAACTTAGTGATAAAATTTCGGTGTCGGTATATAGGAAAACAATCAATAGTTCGTACCTACTGCATGAAGGTAACAAATTTTTATTTGAAACTGTAAGGCATTTTTTTAGTATGGACAAAGCGATAGAGCATACAGTCCACCTAATAGTACAAAATCTTTTTGTCCAATTCGAAATTTTTTCCATCAATCAAACAAGTGGTCATCGTTGCTCATCGACGGCTGAAATTAGCCCCAAAAAGGATTGATATCTACCTGAAGTCAGATCAGTTGAAGTAGCAAACGAGTGTGCAGTCCGCCTAATGAAAAATGGTACCTGCCACCAATGGCCATCTGTGATCAACTCCAAATAGAATTTAAGTCCTTCCTAACGTGCCACAGATGTGTCGCACCCTTAAGGACTACATTGAAACGCTTGCTGTAAGTATATCCCTTTTACCACACCGTTCGAACCAGAACACAGCAGGGTTGAACACAACTTTTATAAGACAGAAATATAATTAAATTCACATTACAATTACGAACGAATACAATCTATCAACCGAATGCCGCACACTTTCCGTGAATCAAAACGTAAGTTTTTTTTTTATGTTCGACAAGTAGCAAACAAGCGTGCAGGCCACCCGACGTTACGTGGTAATTGCAGCCCATAGACACCTACATTTAACCTCAAACAAAATTGAAGTTCTGTCGGAGATCGTGCATAGATGCGTCATTCCTCCTGAGGGCTAAGATGATCGCCTCGCTGCAAGTGTGCCGCAATCGCACCTCTCCAACCGAAACACTGTTTCACGGCGGATTATGTGGGCGGCGGTGGTACTTCCCCGGACGAACTATAGTTCTACCACCTTTAAAATTTAAAATTTAAAAACATAATATGGAAACAATACTTCACTTGACAAGCGTATTGTATTATATTTTACGTCGATCACACGTTCGACATAGAGAATGCATATTCATGAACAAATGGAACTAACGAATCCAGTCGACAATGCATGCTGCCATTTTTTTTTAGCGAACACGAATGTCTAAAATGAAACGTAAATATATCACGAGATACTAAACAATTCTGTCCAAAAGCTTGCTTTTCCTGTTGGTGTTTTGTTAATATATGAATTTACGATTTCTATTTACAGGTACATTTTTAAAGGTAGTACAACTATAGTTCGTCTGGGGAAGTACCACCGCTGCCCTCATAATCGGCCGTGAAGCAATTGTTGCGTTTCGGTTGGAGAGGTGCGGTTGCCAGCCGCACATATAGCGAGGCGACCATCATAGTCCTCAGGAGTAGTGACGCATCTATGTACGACCTCAGACAGAACTTCAGTTTTATTTGAGGGTAGATGTAGGTGTTCATGAGTTGCAGTGACCACTTAACATCAGGTGGCTTGAACGCTCGTTTGCTACTCTTCAAACATAAAAAAAACTGGTAACTCAGTCACAACGAAGTGCGGGAGAATTATAAATCTCACCGCACAGATACTCTGCATACTTAAAAGGCATATAGGTGTCTCATTAAAAAGGTATTATACCTACTGAGCTCGAATTTGAACGTTTGAGAGAACCAATCTGCTCACCGTGACTTCAACTACAAGTTTAATCTAGAATATTTATTTAGTCTGACCGTTATAAATACATGAAAAGATTGTGCCAATAAATAGCTCAATTTGTGTGTGTGTGTGTGTGTGTTTGCGAATGGGTGAAAAACCGATAGCAGGATTTGACGTAACTTAATCAGATTACGCGATAAGAAAATGAAAGAAGTAAATATTTTGAATATCGAAATCCTGAAACTTAAATTTTTTTTATAATATCGTGATGTAATACGCTTAATGTAGCTATAGAATATTTCCCAGATTTATTAATTCAATTTTATTAAAATAATTAAATTAAGCGTACAGTTCAATATTGTGATACATTTAATACACTTAAGTATGTAAGCTAATACACTTAATGCACTTAAAGTACAAAATGTTTTTCGATTTAATAATTCAAATGTATTGAATTAATTAAACAAAGCGTAAAGTTTAATATTTGAATGTAATACACTTTAATTTAACTATAGATTAGTTCTCAGATTTAATAATTCAAATGTATTAAATTAATTAAATTAAGCGTAAAGTTACGGTTATTTTGTCGCAAGGTTATTATGACATCCGCGTTATAATCAAAAACAATCCAAGAACATAGTGCTCTAGAAATAGAATATCGGAAGTAAACCTATATAGTTACATGCTAATATATTTGTAACAGATATATGTTAATTACATTTAGAACTTTTAACACAGAGACAAAATATTAATCGTACCACACGTACGCATTCCACATTTTTATCGTACACATTTTCACACGAATACAATTCACTCGTTATTTTTCACCGAAAATGAATTCAGCGAAATCATTTAGCCAAAATGGCGCATCCAAACAATTTCCATCATCATTGATTCAGGGCGACGTAACGTAAATTCGAGACGAAACCGATCGGAGCGTTATAACGAACGGACGTATATGAATATGAAGCGTTGTCGCATGTGTGCCGCCGCCTTTACCAGCAGACACATTACCATGCATTAATATTCAGTGACAAAATAGTTACGTGCACGTCACTTGACATATTGGAAGTGTACGCATCATGTGAACGAATGTACAAAATAACTGAGATGTAATATAAACAATTTTAAATAGGTTATAAGCAAATACAGCAGGACTTTGAAGTTAATGCTTCCGTTCATCAACATTCAGACGTCCTATAGTGGTATTGCATCTTATAGAAAGACGAGTGCGAAGAAGGCGTGATTGACGCGCCCAAATTAATTAAGGGTGTTATGCCAGTTTTGGCATGTCTCCTTATAAATGTCCTCGAGTGTCAGCGACCACTAAAAATCAGGTACCGAACAGTATACTGGTTTGCTACTTTAACTATGTAAACATAAAAAGCTGTATAATCTCACAGGGAGACCTTTATTCCCTTTAATACTTTTGGAATCCTAAGACCCCAAGGGGAAGAGTCAAAAATTTACTTATAGAAAATTTTACCTTTTTTGACCAACGAACAAAGTCATACAACCTTATCATTTATTTCGATTGAAGCGTATTTTATAAAACTCACTTGTGTCCATTCTTGCTGGCTCTGTGCAGAGGCGTCGAAGAAAAGATGCGCCCTATACTGGAGGGGAACTTGTAAGGCTGGATCAGTTGAGGTCGCATCCGTAGAAGATGCTGGACTGTCTCCAATCTAGGAACAAAAATACAACGTAAAATTTTTAAAGAAAATTATGTATAGGCGTTATAAATATACCTAATAAAAGGCCAGTATGTATTTTAGGTGAAAGCAGTGATATGCAGCAGTATGAGTGGAAGGAGGATCGGGGGCTTCGAATGGAATCCCAAGCACGCACCTCTGAATTTCCGAAGTTAATTATAAATGATTTAATTCATGAAGTTCTGGCTAATTCATTTATTATTACATTTTCTTAAGTAACAGATCCTTACTATCAGAGGTTCTATATGCATCGGCGACTGGGTCTAAAAATCGATATAGACCAAGTTGCAGGGATCGTTGTCACGATGAAACTGCGACGGCGGGAAGAAATTTTATTTATAGTGGTTAAGACTCCGGCCTCTCAGACTGGGGTTCCAGAGTTCGAATCCCGCACGCACTTCAAATTTTTTGATGTTTAGTACATATTAATTTCTAATAATGTTCACTTGCTTTACCGGCGAAACAAAACGTAAAAAAAACCTACATGCCTCAGAGTTTTAACTTCTCGTGTGAAGTCTACCAACCCGCATTTACTCAGCATGGTGGACTATGGCCTAACCCTTCTCATTTAGGGTGAAGACCTGTGCCGATTATATATTACAACAGGCATTAGGAGAAAAACAAACTTCGACCATTTCGTTTGATAACTTTCTGGTATTGACTGTGAAACACAGCAATGGATGGTCAAAATACATATATTTGACAGGGTCAGCCCAGGCTGATGAGCAAGGTCAACAAATTGACGCTATACGCTTATATATGTATCGCTAACATACGACTGTGGTCAAGCACTAGCGGAGTACCCTAAGTTTATATCGAATTTTTCGAATACTATATTACAACACGCACCCATCACTATCTGCACCCACTGTGATTTGCATAATAAATAATATATAAATGAGATTATTTTACATCCATAATTAATTTATACATACAGTATCGCCTCTATCATCTATGCAACGCTAAGCTTAATATTGCCACGAAGACTTTCCACGAACTTATAAAGTATTCCTTCCAACCGTTAAACACCTGAGCGTATTTCAACTGAAAGCGTGTATGGAAGTTGAAAGAGCCTTTAAACTGTGTGACACAACCAAAACTAATTTGTGCCGGAGTCGACCGCGACGCCCAGACTTCCCAAGTATTCCTTTTGAAACATTTAATAACTTAATTCAAAGACGTATGTTGTACTGTTAGCGTGATTAAAGTGTGTTATAATATATTATAAGAACACTAGCTGTACCCGTGACTTCGACCGCGTACCAACGCGAAAACAAATTAACACATTGACTGGGACAAACACACAGATCGTGTTTTACTGTTCGCGCCACCCGTGCGGCTCGCATGCATACGGTGTGTCGCCGAACTGGAACACACCTGTTGTGTTACGCGTCACAGGGTGGAATGTTTCGAATATTAGCGCCGCAGTCAGTGTGTTAAGAAATTAGAACACTTTTAACTAAGTACTACAGTTATGTATTACGAGAATCCGCCCGCGAATTTGTTTGCGTGGACTTTAGATTTTTTTTCATGTTTAAATAATAGCAAATGAACGTGCAACCCCCCTGATGCTAAGTGGTCACTGCAGCCCGTATATACCCACATCTAACCGCAAGCAAAACTGATGTTCTATCTAAGGTCGTACGTAGATGTGTCACTACTGAGGACTAAGATGGTCGCCTTGT
>DWKL01001389.1:0-14779 GCA_018249415.1 Phareas burnsi | reverse complement strand
ATGCCCTTATAATTAACTCTCATCTTATAAATAACTCTCAATTATCCTTTATTACTAAAGCGAGTGATAATTAATTTCTTATATGAAATGTGTCAATAATGGGTAGACAATGATAATGATGACGACAGAAATATGTATGGTGGTGTTGCAGCTTCAGGCGAACGTTGAAGAGTATTACCATCTTGTATCGGGGCATAACCAAACCAAGAATCCCACACCACCCATTACTGTGTATACCATTGCTATATTGTATTTTGACTGGACTATAGTGTGGTTAAACCCTAAACTTCAGAAACATGCTGTTTGAAAATCGACAATAATTACGTTTCATGTACACTATTATGGGTAATTTACTGAATCTATTTCTATTTCAATACTACAAAAAGGTAAAATTTGCATGTTTGTCTATACGTATGTTGTAACTTCTGGGAGCACTGAACTGAGTAACATTGTCGTATTTAATCCCCTGATGTACCCCTGAATAATGTAGGCTATATTTATTGTGATGAAAACAAGTTTTATTTCGAGACTTCAATATTTGTGAATTAAGTTAAAAAAAACAATGCGATTGGTTGCATAGTAGGCGTGCGCTGGCCAGTTATAATAAATTACTGATTAGGCACCAATGCTATCGGTCCCGGATGTTTTCATTGAGTGACAGCCGTTGTCTTCTCGGAAGCCTTACGATCGGTTTGAAAACATCCGAATCGGCTTGGCCTCTAACCCGCATCCACTCCGTATCTGTATTAGAGCAGCATAGACCATGCTCCAGGTATCCGCAGGTTTTCGAAGAGACCCATACCCAGAATTGAGACATAAAATTGCTTGCAGCCATTATCTCAATACAATAATATTATTCATAACTAGACTTAAAAAAGTAAACGACACAATACACTTATTTTTTATATTTGATTACAGTAATGTTTTTACATTAAAAATTAATTAAAAAGCATAATGTAATCTTTACCTTTCTTTATGTGAGAGGAGCGTAAACAAACAAGCGTACACACTTACTTACAAACAAACAAGCGTACTTGATGCTAAGCTGTTACCTAAATGGGAGTCGATCACACGCACTTGTACGTAAGGACTAAGATGGAACGCCTCGAAAAAGTTAATACGCGTTACCACGCACTTCAAAACAGAACACAGTTATTATTGACATATGGGTTTTCAGTACAGTTAAATATTCTTATAAATTGAATTATACGCGCAAGTACCTATCTTCTGTTTACCTCGTTTCATATGTGAGGAGCACATAGCCTTATAACTTGGGCTGATGCGTCCAGTCTACAATATGTAATAAGTAACCTTGGGCGCGGTGGGGAGTCAGATAGATCGTTGGATGGGTTTGTGGCCAAGTTTAATGCGCGGTTCCGTGCTTCGTATGGCACGTTATGCTGTTGGTCCCGATCGTTATCATTGAATAGCAGTCGTCGAATCTTCAACCCATTACTGTCCCATTAGTGGGCACGCGTCTCCTGTCAGATTGAGAAGGGTTAGGCCATAATCCGCCACGCTATCCAAGTGCGGATTGGCAGACTTCACCTTTCAGAAGGTTACAAAATACTCTCAGATGTGCAGGTTTCCTGACGATGTTTTCCTTCACCGTTAAAGCAAGTGATAATAATTTTTTAATATGGTCACAACTTCGAAACATGAACGGTGCGTGCGGAATTTGAAGCCGGAACCCCTTTCGTAGAGGTCGGAATCTTATCACTAGGCTATCACTGCTTCCTATCACGTCGTACCTATAGAACGGGAACGTAGTACCTACGTACTATACGTAAATAAAGAGCAGGAAATGCAACAGTGATTTTTGCTCGCAGTTGCTGGAGAAAATTGGAATGTTATAAGAGATTCCGTAAAGTACGACCGTGCGAGTATGTTGCAAACGTACCCAGCGTTTAGAAAGCTAGTTTCATAATTCAGTCACATCTGAGCTGAGTTACAATAATATTTTTACATTAAAGATTAATTGAAAACTATAAGGTAATCTTTATCTTTTTTTTTGTGAGAATAGCGGAAACAAACGAGCGTGCAGGCTACCTCAGAAGCTGTTACCTGCATGGAAGTCCATCACACGTACTTGAACGTAAGGACTAAGATGGAATATTTCGAAAAAGTTACTCCGCCTTACCACGCCCTTCAAAACGTCAATCGCCCTTAGTTCCTCATCGTCATCATCACTAGCCCATTAATGTCCCACTGTTTGGCCCGGGTTTCCTGTCAGAATTAGAAGGGTAATAGTCATAGTCCATCAAGCTGGCCAAGTGCAGACCTCTAACACCTTCGAGAATTTTACAGAGAACTCTCAGAAGTGTAGGTTTCTTTGTATGTTTAGCTTCCCCGTTAAAGCAAGTGATAATTAATTTCTAATAAAGAAGAATACTCAAACATCTAGATTTAGAATATAAACTTGCCTGGCCAGGAATGAACCCTGAACCCTCTGCGTGTCAGACCAGTTTAGTGATCGATCGTCATCTAATATATTTATACAAATAAACAAAATTGAAATGTCAATGTGTGAATTCAAAATATCTGCCATTTTTCAGCTCAAACTTGTAAGAGTAATGTTGGTTCAGAAATAAATAACAGTATTCAAATTTTTTGTCTGTCTGTCTACACGGGGTCAACCGACAAGTGACTGTATCGATTTTGACGGCATTCACGCGTGACTTATTACTCCGTTCATGACTCATTATAAATAGATACATTGTTAAAATTAAATAAATTGGTTGGCTGGCCACACATTCATGTCCCACTGCTGGGCGGGCGTCTCTCCCCTTAACTGGGGAACTAAACCAACTAGCTAAACCTCGCTAAGGGGCCCCAATGCGAATGGATGGAGTGGGTGCTGGAGTCAATCCGTGCTTCATGTTTTGGCCTGCGTGGTGGTCTATAGTTAAATGAGACCCATGACCACCACCGAGGTAGTGATGAGTTGTTAAAGGAACACACGCATAGGTAATGAACTGAGTATACACTTTAGACAGCTGAAGTGGCTCCTCTATCCGGATTGAAACCATTTGCAAGTCGGAATTTTAATTTCTGTCACTATAAAAAATGTTGCATCATTGTAACGCTACTCTCAGTTTTGATAATCTTTTTATTAAATCCTTTGTGCGACTACTAACGGGAGCTGAGAGAATAAAAAATTCGCGTTAAAAATTGACTTTCAAAAGCTGGACCTTTAATGCTGACGCCTAAAATGCATGAATTCTCTGCACGTTATCAATCTATAGCGATGTGAAACGTGTCTATACGTTGTGTTATTTGTTTTCTCTTTGTGCATCTAACATACTAAGCCGTGGGTAGTGGGCTTCGAGTGCCGTCCACTAATTCCGCCGTTAAGCTCGCCACACACGTCGCGGGACACGCGCAAAGCAGGTGAGCAGAATGAGCTGTCGTCTGCGCGTGACGAACTTAGGCTGATTATACGTGTGTACCGCAATCCCCGGAGCGGTGACGTCGACACCCTAAACCTAATTCAAACGCTACTTTGACGGCTTTTCCACCGGCTCCGGTGACACATCTTCACTGCACTTATGTCGCATTTTACACTATATTTCAAGTGTTCATGACGTTCAGAGCGACAAATGAAAATCAGCCAATCAAAAGTCTTATTTTGATTCAAGTCAAGTAAAAATTCATCAATCAATGAAATTTAACTTAACAGTATTCTTAAGAGAATTGTTTATAAAGTTCTCGAAGATGTGTGATAAATTTTAAATGAATCAAATATATTATCTGTGATGATTAATTAATATGTGATGACAGTGAACTAGATTTTTTAATGCCAAAAGCTTGCAAGTTAACTTAAAATTGCATTTGAAAATCAACAAAATATAATTAGGTATAACGATTTCCGAAATATAATATTTTTTTTAATATTATAGTCATTTACCTCGGCTTGAAATAGACGCAGAAACATTAAAAGTATTTAATTTTCAAATTATATGATACCGACATAGGTACTTTGATAGGTGGTAGAATTATAGCTTGTTGGGGGAGGTACCACCGCCGCACTCGTAATTTGCCGTAAAGCAATTTTTGTGTGTATATACTTCGAATGAGACGACCCATTTCAGGTTGGATGAGAATGCCCATGGGCTGCAGGGAACATTTAAAACCACGTAGCTTGCACGGCCTTTTTTACTCTTCTAACATAATAAGCATAACAATAATATATTTTGGTGATTTATCAAAAGTAAAGAAGATCAATCCATTCTTAGAGATCGAACTAGAAAAATAAAGATGCGATTTTGAAAGCGATCTTTGAATCACTATCTTCTTTTCAAACATGTTTCAAACAGCGACCTAATTACTGAAAAGATTGAAACTAATCATAATCACGGCGATTTAAGCGGGCTTTTCTCTCCTATAATTATTCCATAGCGGGACGTGGGGAGGGGTGCAAGTGAAAGCGAAGCAATAGTGGTAGGTGGCGCCCTCAGCGATTTATTGTTTTTAATAATAACGTGAGGCCGTCACAAAGAGAACAAAAGTCAACGGTAAAGCGAAGCGCGGCGAAGCAAAGAGCGCGAAGCGAATTGAGCTCAGTGGATGCGGTGAACACGGCGGAACTCATTTAATAATCTTTGCATGTGAACACATAACTGATTGAATTCCGCCAAGTTGCCGTATTTCGCAATACAGCAACGCGGCAAAGTATATACCTGGATAGGGACTGTAAGTATCTGCTTCGCCCAGAAGTATAATATTTTACTAGACGTAAAAGATTAGAAGACGTAAAAGTGCAAGGGCGATAGGGAGCCAAAGAATGAAGTGAGAACCTATGTACATACCATAGAGATGCACTGTAATTATTTTTTTTTAGTATTCTTAATCTCCTATAATAGTGTTCTAATCTTAATAAAAAGTGAAATAATAAGTATAATATCACAAGTAATAATTGTATTATTAATAGACACATTTAATTATTAATGAATATAGGTATTATTATTATTACATTCATACCTGAACCAACCGACTTATCTGTATTACCACATCTTTTGTGCAGACCCTACATTTATAGTTCCGTGGCGCGGCTCGAAGTCGCAGTGGAGCGGTCCGCGGTCGCAATATTAACATTCGTACAGCGAGCCAGTTATTATTAGTCAATTGCCACACTCCAATATAGACTATATTGCGTTCAGGAAGGACTCAAAATTGCACTTTCCCAACCGATACATTAAACAGTGGTATGACGTAATAATTATAAGTTTTTATTCGGTATTTTTAAACAGTACAGTTCACAAACCGAGTGCGGTTCGCGGTCTCGATATAACAATTTTATCTCTTATATTTGTCAGTTATGGTTTGAGAGAATATATTATGTATCGTTACATATATTATTTAATGCGAATCCAGTATTAATATTGACAGCGAGTTAGTGGTTACTTTTCAATCTGCACTTAAAACATGACAGCAGTCATAGTCTAGTGGTAAAATTCCTGATTCTCACGCTGGGTGTCCGGGGTTCGAATTCTGCAGGCACCTCTGATGCACACTCAGCCAGCGTGATGTACTAGCTTAACTCTCTCGTTCTCAGAGGAGACCCACGCCCAGCAGTGGGACAATAATGGGTTGATGATCACGATGATGACGTAAAATATTATTCAGAAAATAGAAACAATAAAATTATTATATATTTTTTTAAATGAATTCACAGTTTTAATGGGGATTTTGTTACAATACTACTCCATACTATTTTCTCCTTATAAAACTGTTAAACATTTACTTAAAAGCTTCAAGTTTATTTAAGAATAAGGCTGTGCGAGTTTATAAATTTAAGGCACACGTACAGTGATAAGTAAAATTCATATAGATTATCTGTTCTAGATTTGCAACAACGTTACATCTGTTATTGCAAAGATGATGGAATTTGTCGAGGTTGGACAGCGTTGGAACCACCGTCACACCTACATCTGTCTTAAAACAGTTGTAAACTACTGTGTTCTGGCTGTGTACCCTCATAATCGGCCGGCAAGCAAATCCTGTGTTTCAGTTAGAGAGGTGCGGTTGTCAGCTTTGCTTCCCCTCATCATCTACCGGGAAGCAAATTCTGTGTTTCATTTAAAGAGGGACGATCGTCAGCTTACAAACGATGCGATCATTCTAGTCTTCGGGAATAGTGACGCATCTACGTACGACGTGAGACTTCAGTCCTGTTTAACGTTAGACATGGTTCATGGGTAACCCCTTAATATCAGGCCCTTCACGGTCGGCTGCTACTCGTCTAACACAAAGACAACATAAGGTGTTCCTACCAGTCGCTCCCTGGCAATGTATGATCGACCTAGGGAGGAATTGAGATCTATTAAGGTCAGCTACGATAGCCACTTAAAGAGCTCAAGTGCCTTCCATTACGTAAAATGCTTCGGATTTATTTACGCTCCGATCTAACGTCACAGAATTTAGTGTCATAATAATGTTGTCAGCAAAACAATGAGACCTATCTGCATCGGACTATGTCGAATGTTTAACTTAAATTATCGGAGTAGTCACATGTACGTCTAGCAGATGTCGAATGTAAAACTAAACACACGACACAAACACAACATAACATAATTAAAAATCACACATCAATTAAAGTAAACTAAAGTTAGTTAAACGTTACATAAGTATGCCTCGCCTTTGATTATGTTGGATGGACAACCACATTACGTCATGTATGCTATAATAATCAAGCTGAAGAATTTGCTTGTTTGTTTGAACGCGTTACTATCCGGAACTATCAGTTGGATTAGAAAAAATTCTATTTGAATTAGATAGGTTATTTATTGAAGAAAGTTTTACGCTATGTTACATCACACTACGGTTCTTATGAGCGGAGTAATTAGCATGCAAAAGTTTAGGCAAAACAGTTTGCCAAGTAAGACTGAACACGCGGATGACGACGGGCAGTGTGGCCGATGAACTTATTCACGCGAAAGAAGTCGCGGGGATCAGCTAGTAAATATAAATATATATAATATAACAAGCATAATTAATACTTATACAATTGTAATAATTGAAAAAATATAAAAAGTAATATAAATAATAATAATAGTAAATAAAACGAGAGTTGTATGTTATGAAAATCGTTCACTGTTTCTTCTTCATAGCAAGAACATCTTGCGGAGCGGTGGTAAAGTAGATATTCCCTAAATCTATCGTGGATAAACGCCCCCTATACCGACCAAACACAAACAAATCAATATTGCTCTAGCGACAATGTCTCAAATTATGTCTAAACGAATGTACAGAGTTGTACAATAATCAGATCAATCAAATCAAAATATTTTTATTCCAAATATCTGTTTTATACAATTATTTTTGTACGTCGACAAGCTTCTTTTATTAAAAATATTTTTACTTCATTTCAATAAACAATTTAAAAAAAATCTATCACTATCAACATTTCCCATTTTAAAACTTATCAAAATAAACGTGGGTAATCAATATAAAACGCAATCGGGGCTCTGCATGTATGGCTTGTGTGGCTCAGGCCGTGGTCATTTTGACATGTTTTAGTAAACGCCGACATACGCCATCTAGTCTTGTATACTATCAAAGAGCACCGCATCATACGATACGGGTGCACCAGTCGTGAACTCTAGAAATAAGCGAATAACAATTAAATTAGCTGGCAGCTAAACTTCGCTGGGCCAAGCCTTTAATGGCCACATATAAATAATCGACTGAAACAATTTCAACTGCGGCGCATTGCAACTGTCTACCACTTAACCCATTTAGCAAATGAATCGTTGGAACTTTATTACCGTACACCTTTTTTAACCGACTTTTTCCAAAGAAAACGACATTGTTTTGTTTTTAAAGGAGAAATAAAGAAGCGGATTTGTACCGCTCCGGTGCCGCCCTGTAATTGAATCATATCATCGATTTTCCATTAAAATGTTTTATGGAATGAAATATTAAGTCTTGGGCGGGAACGTCTTGGCTGCACTCTGCAAGTCACAAGGAGGCAAATAGAAGGCTAACGTTAGTAATGGAAGGAATTGTTGATGATAACCGTGGCATGTTACATAACTTGTACATACTCATTTGGATCTTTTATGATGATAACTGATGGTACGTGGTTACTGTCGTCCATGGACATCTGTGATCGACTTCAAATGGCATTGAAGACCTACTTGATGTCTTGGCCGAGGTACTACTTTTGGTGACCGTAGCTCAACTCCAGATGCACCGCCTCCACCCTGATTTATGTCTTATAAAAAGGGTGTCTAACGCTACTGTGTCTTAGTTTTAAGGGTATAGTAAATGAAATATACTTTCACAAGGCGCTCCAACTTGGTTCTCAGAGATAGTAACGCAAATGTAGCCGACCACAGATAGTATTCAAATTATCTTTGAGATGATTACATATGTCCATGGGCGGCAGTGGCCACTATCAACAGGAGTACACACTCATTTATATGTACATGGAAAAACGGACAGTGACTTCCAATTTTCCTAAATTAAAAATCACTTATTTTAAATTCTCTTCGAATTTACCCAGCTATTATAGTTGAAATAAAACCAAAATTATTTACTTTAAAAATAATTAAACAAATTAATTAGAAGACAACCAAAACAAATTCTAAAATCTAACGTTACTATCCTTCGTTAGTTAGGTTCCTAAAAAGTTTCCGTACATATATAATATAGATTCTGAAGGGAAACTTACTATTGGTGATATTACTGCTATGGCAAAATAAAAATATGAACCTGAATTTAAAACTTTCATCCTTGGCATAGCACTTGTGCGTGCAACAAATGACTTCAATGGAAATGATCACAGAGCATTCGCCAGCACTGGGCGTAGCAGCTAACTTCAACAGAAACCTGGAGAATATCTCACGCCGCAACTGCAATGTGGATTCAAACGCAATTTGCGCATCAAATACATTTTCCGTGACAAAAACCCTAGATACCCACGGAACCATAAACGCGAGCCCGTCTCGATCCCGGCCAATTTTATTGATTGCCATCTTGCTATGCCAGAGAGGAAACTAAAAAATACCTAACATGCAAAACAATAAAACCGCGATTCTGCGGCTGTCACGCCGTGCTCCGTCCGTCGCCCTTTCCAATTAACCACACGTCATATCGACACTTGGACAAATCCACGAAGTATTCACGAGTATGAAATACTCACACTCGTCGGGCTCGGGTGTGGTCGTTTTTGTACGACGCCGAAGGGTTCCATACATACTTTGCTTCTCTCTTTTGGTGTCTACTCCAAATTCAAATCTATGGTTCCATTACCGCTGGTACTCCATTTGTTACGTGCCGCGGGAGGAACGCGCCGCGTTATCTACGTGGTCTTTTGACGAGAAATGCACGTACCTACGACATTATTCACTTTTCCGATTTTGGTTCGCCCACAGATACCTACTTAAGCTCGGTTTATGGTAATTAACAAAAGGTTGTATTAAATAATGGTCGATATATTTTTGATGTGAGAATATCAGCAAACGAGCGTGCTGGGCATCCGATATTGAATGCTCACTGGCACCCGATCTAACCTCAAATTCGACTGAATTCTATTTGAGGTCGTACGTAGATGCGTTACCACTCTCGAGGACTAGATACTAAGATAAGACGCTTGCAAGTGTATCCGAAATTTATAGATACATTCGGATCCCATGTGACGAAACAAGCTTTACACGAATATCATGGCTTAATTTTTATTGATAAGTGCGCGACGATACGACCGTTTACTCTAAAGCTCTCGATTTGGTTAAGATTTGTACCTCGATACAAATGTATAGAAATTAATGTAAAAAAGAAAAAGACGTCGACTCCTTTAGTCCGCATTACTTTACTTTTCCCGACTTTTACTATCTATCTAGACATATAGATTTATCTTTTCTCTTTTGTACTTTTGACGATGTAATAAAATGAAATACGTAAAGGTGCAATTTCATATCAAATAGAACGTATGGTCGTAACAAAGAAAAGGGTACCTGCGAGTAGTTTTTTATCATATTAAACTTAAAAGGGCAATATTTAAAACGCACCAATATAACAAAGGGTATGCGAAAAATCAAACAGAAGTAAAAGCGAAACTTAAACGGCGCGATTTTACGATTTCGCCGGTAGCCGCGTAAAAATTTAATGATTTAATCAACTCTTAACTCAAATATATATGAAAACATTTGAAGTTCGGGACTTAAAGCTGGGACCTGACAAGGAATTGAAAAGTAGGATGATTTTATGTAACAAGTAAGTGTTGTCCACCTCATGCAAATATCTAAGACATTAATTATTACATAGGATAAAACCTTACTCTGGTTACAGAATCCCCAGTCATGAGAACTAAATTGGAACTACCAACTTCATCACCGACCTATCAATGTTCCACAGCTGGGATCGAGTCTTCTCTCAAAATAAGATGGGTTGGGATATAATCTACCACGGTGGCCAATTGCGGGTTGGTTGACTTCACATACCTTCGATTTACAGAGAAGTCTCGTTTCCGGTTGTTCCGAACTTATGTGCAGGTTTTCTCGCGATATTTTCCTTCCCCGTTAAAGCAAGTGATAATTAATTTCTAATACGCACTTAATTTCGAAAAATCAGAGTCGCGTGCTGGATTCGAACCCCCAACACCCAGCGTGAGAGCGTGAGGGGCCGGAATCTTAACTAATAGGTTATCGCTATTTGCATTACTCCCAACTTAGGACGCTACAGGTTACTTTACCAAGCGTTTCAGATTAAATTAGCGTGAATACTGCTGAGTAGAAATAGGCAAATGGTTCAGAAATGAGACCTAAGTTCAATTGAATTTTTTGTTGATAAAAAAAATGAAAGTGCTTTAGTGTGTTTCAGCAAAAACAGCGTTACAAAAAACATGTGACGAGTTTTAATCGGATTATCTAACAACTCATGAACTAAATTTTGTGACCAATTATTTGACATGTACCTAAGCGCTGAAAGCAGGCTAATGTAATAAGGCTTTTACTTAAATATTTATAGATACACGGTGTACGTCGCTTGGCTCCGTTTATGTGCAGATTTTTTCGATTTTAACGCAAAAACCCTAGATACTTTGGGGACCATAAGTAGTCTACGTTATTCCTAGTAAAGTCTTCTACCTTCGAGTTGGAATGAAAAGTTCCGTTAAAATTGATTTAAGTACTTCAAAGACTAACTTGTACATTGTAAAGACTGAAAGACACAAAGAAAAAAAAATGTTCCAAATTTTAGTCATTATCAAATTATATATATTCTTAAATTTTATTTATTTGTATATCTACGTAGGTTTAAAATTGGTTTATCATCTGGAGTTACTTAAGATTTTTAATAATAAATAAATATACTGAAAGAACAAGTTTGGATACGTCACAATAAGATACATTTAAACACACAACTATGAAAATCTGTTTTCTTTTAAATTTATCTTTACACTAATTCTAATTATAATTATGTAGGATACATTGAAACCACAACTGAAACATCAGAACCCAGCATAAGTTTATAATAAAGGCGTTAATCGTAACAGATTATAGCGTCGGGATACGCGTGAAATGAAATGTTTAATTATCATTTTATTATCTGTAAGATTCGTAATGCCGCGGGCCGCCGCGCCGCGATGGCGCCACTGTCTCCGCTAAATTTAAATTAAGGACACACTACACATCGTTTTTCATCTTACACATGAAGTTCTAACTGTCGCGAACTAGCGTTGTGGAGTGAAGCAATTGTAATTGTATAAGTACTCGTGTATAAGTGAAGAAAGTGGTTTTAATTTTTAAACACAAATTTAAGAAATGGCAATTAAATAACATGAGTATTTAAAGATGATTTTTATTTAAGAATCAAAATATGTCTAGAAGAAAACGTTTTAATTAAAATCAGAAATATAACTTATATATTTATACGTCCACATATAAGAGTGTACAGGGGCCGGTCAATTATAAATCAGGCCATTTATAATCTCTTTTGTTCCGCGCCGTAGATTCTAGAGTCACTTAAATTGGCACTTACATAAGATAAATTCGCTTGATCTCCAACATAACTAATTAAGATATCATTGTTTTAAAAATGAGGGTTTTGAGTTACTTGCTCATTGCCAGCGTACCCCCAACATGCGACGTTTGCAAGAACCTTAAGGTCGTTCAATGAATAAAGTATGAAATTGATAATTAAAAATGAAATTGTTTATTGTCAGCAGATACGCCCGTAGATATGAATGGTGCGGCTTCAAGGCTGCTATAAGAATATTGTTGACAACATAATAAAATTTATACTGGTTAGATGCGGTAGCTGAATGCAGTAGCATTACCTAGTAAGGTTTTAAACCGTATTGTTGGGTATCTGTGCGTTCTTAAAGTGGTTTATTGACATGCTAGTTAGCGATGCGGTTGGGTATTTAAGTTTTTGTAGTTACATTTCTTTGGCGCGTTTGGGAAAACAGATGTAACACATAATTTATTATCGTGGTATGCAGTTGCGCGGGCCTTATAAATAAATAAATATTTATATTTTTTAATTTAAGTGTTTTTTTTGCTCAAACTTTTTTGCCGTATTTACTTTCGGCTATTGGTCCTTTGCTGAATTAAAAAATGTTTTAATCCATAATAGAAGTTTTATTATTTACGCCAAAGAAGTATTATTTAAAGTTTTATTAATTTGATTAGTTTAAAGAAGTAGTATTTGAGACTAATTTACCGCTGGATATTAAACTAAACTGGATGGTAACTTGCGCAACTAAACTGGAGTGTAATTAGCGCATGAAGTTGTTCGGTGTGTGCTCGATTGTATTGCTTTCGGACACACTAATCAAATTAATATTCAAATTTGCGTAACTTATGAAAAATTGCCTGCGCAGCAAAATGTACGAATCCTTGCACATACTGCTGCGCTAATTCCTATACAATAGATGTAAGCAATGATAGCCTAATGACAAGATGCCGGCTTCTCACGCGCTCCGGGGTTCGAATTCCGCATGCACCCTTATTTTTCCGAAATCTTCATTCTGAAGATTCGTCCAGCTTCATTTATACTCTAGTCCTTCTTATTTTGAGAAGAGGCCCGTGCTCAGCAGTGGGATATTAATAGGTTGATGATGATTAATCAAGTTATCAAGTGATAACGACAAATAGCATAGTTCTTAACCAAAGACTATGTCTTCTTTTATGGTCCTCAGAATCGGATGTGAAGTTCGGCTGCGGAAAATTGTGGTCGAGAAGCAACATTGAAGAACCTGGTGATTTACAAAAAACTGCTAAAATCACGGCCAGTGAACAGTCTGGTCCATAAGTGAAGTGACATATATATTAATTCATTGCGAACAAAGTTTCTATTCATATCCGAGCGTCTGTATTCAACCGTTACATTTGATTATTTTGTCCAACGCACCACATGTATTAACAATGTACAAACCGAGCACAAGCGGAAATGTATTAAAAATATTTTGATTGCTTTAACTTAATTAAATTACATTCATCATCAGATTTTCGTCCGCGCGGGGTTTCGTCGCACTACGGGGCACACGAATATATTTAACTGGTTCATACATTCAGCTGGCTCATCATTTAGGAACTCAAACACTACCGCCGGTACTTCTACTATAAAAAACTAACTCACGACTTCGCATCTTAAGAATGTTAGCCGACACTCGCTTGTCTTTCTATGAGCTCATCACATTTCAGCTATTGTTTTATGTACAATCAACATATGAGTAATAAGTCTACCTTCTTTTTTTATGTGAGAAAAGTTGCAAACGAACGTGCAGGGCGCCAGATGTCACTGCAGTTCATGGACATCACCATTTAACCTCAAACAGGACAGAACTTATTCGAGGTCGTACGTACACGCGTTCCAAGTTAGTCTTCAAAGGCATCATCTGCTACAGCGACAGCTGCATTCCGACCGCGATATTCAATTCTTTATTTTGGGCCGGGCATTATGCTTTTTTATATAAAAATATACATTTTTTTACATAACTTCTCCACAATATAAAATCGACCTTTCTTCATCTAAGTCTAAATTATTTACATAATGCAGTCATTATTTTCTCCAAAAAATGAATATCAACTTAATAACAACGTAAATGGATGTGAACAAAATAGACAATATCTAAATTGAAGCGCATAGCCCCTCGGCCTGCGTTGGTCATAACCGATCTACATAGTTAAACAACGCTGGGCGGATGTGTGACTGTTTGTGGCAAAACTTTATGCGCGCTGCCGTGCTTCGGAGGCCACGTTAAGTTGTCGGTCCTGGTTGTTATTAATTTTTTAGGAACTTGTAGACAGTTTGAAAACATCAAAGGCGTCCTGGATTAGCCATCCGTAACTCCACCAATCCGCATTGGAGCAGCGTGGTACAGTATGATCCAGAGCGTAGCAGTGCGACATTATAGGTGTTACAGACAAACAACATCTATGTTCATGGTAAATGGTATAACATTTGACAATTGTGGATCAGTAGTGTGTATGGGCCTAACACCCAAACAGCCCTTCGTATTAATTATATTAATTGCTCAATATTGCTCCGACCGCCTCAATCACGGCGTTGTTTGCATCTCGTGCGACAAATTTTTTACTTGCCCCCAATGTACATAAATAATTTTTAATATTTCCCCGATTTACACATCTGCAAATATTTGTGAGAGGTATCTACCTAGATTTTGATATAGACATATATCATGTAGGAATGTGACTTTAGTTCGAAACCCATAGAACTTTGATTTTTTTTTTATGTTCGTAAAGTAGCAAACGAGCATGCAGGCCACCTGATGTTAAGTGGTTACCACAGCCCATGGACACCCACATCCATCTCA
>DWKL01001388.1:0-14783 GCA_018249415.1 Phareas burnsi | reverse complement strand
CATGTAACTTCGAAAACAGAGCTCCTATATTAATATATAGGATGTTGTTAGAAATCAATTATCATTAGCTTTAATGTTGAAGTAGATCGTCGTGTGAAACTTGCGTGTCTAAGAATTGTTTATAATGTTGTCTTGATTCATGGTTATTTATCAAATCAACTTATCCGCACTTGGTTCGCAAGATTACTATGACCTCAAATTTCCTTATTTTGTCAGAAGCATATTGGGCTGATGGCGATTATGGTGACGATGTAGTTTATTTATCATATATGTTTTGGCGTAAAACTTAAAAAAGTACATTTGACTAATTCATCATCATCAACAACCCATTAATGTTCCACTATTGGGCATGCGTCTCCTCTCAGAATGAGAAGGGTCAGGCTATAGTCCACCACATTGGCCAAGTGCGGATTGGTAAACTTCACACACCTTTAACGATTTCATAGGGAACTCTCAGATGTGTAGGTTTCCTCACGATGTTTTCCTTCACCGTTGAAGCGAGTGATAATTAATTTCTAATACGCACATAACTTTGGAAAATCAGAGGTGCTTGCGGGTTTCGAACCCCGGATCCTAGAAAGAGAGCGGACTCTTAACCACAAGGCTATCACTGCTTATTAATTACATACTCACTGTTATAAAAGTGTTTTTCTTTTTATGAAACTTGAAACTCTTCGAAGGACAGATTTATATCGCTTACTGAACTTTAGTAATTAATATGATGCAATTTTGCATGGATGAGTTAATTTGAACGTTGTAAGACGAGTTTGTAAGCCACTATGGGTACATATTGTAACCATATCAGAATTCTTTCTAAAAAAGTTTAAATTCGATGTCATTAAACAAACGCTATGTATTAAGGGTATTATAAAATAAATGATTACTTAGATTATAATTATCTGTGCTCTGAAATGGCTTCAGTTCGACTTTCTCCACTTAACTTGTATTTTTTTTATATGTTTGTAAAGTAGCAAACGAGCATGCAGGCCAACTGATGTTAAGTGGTCACCGCCACCGCCACCAATGGACACCCACATCCAACCTCAAACAAAACCGAAGTTCCGTTTGAGGCTGTATATGGACGCGTCACTACTCCTGAGGACTATGATGGTCGCCTCGCTATATGTGTGTCTGGCAACCGCACCTCTCCAACCGAAACATAACTGCTTCACCGCGGATTATGAGGACGGCGGTGGTACTTCCCCAGACTACTGTTGTTCTACCACCTATTACATTGTTACATGTATATGATTTTTTTATGGAATATACATATTACTTTGCTTTGTGTGCTTCTTCTCCAAAAACGAGACTTCGTAAAGCAGTTTGTTGACGTTCAAAAATAATTCTGTACAGAATCTATTCCGAATAAAAACATTTTCATTTAATTACATTGTGATCAAGTTTAAGTAGGATTCTTTTATATATCTACTTCTGTCTTATTACATTGATATTAAGCTCCTGTGTTCTAGTTCGAAGGGTAAGATGAACACTTACACGAGGTATTCCAACTTAGGTATTAGGTTGCAAGGTATCTGGAGACGATCTCATATAGTACATTAATTCAATTTGCGGTAGCTAACAAATGCCCGTGGGCGGCAGTGACCGCTTACGATCAGGTGGATTGAATTCTCATTTACTATTTAAATAAAGTTCTCGAAGATATGTAAAGTCTGCCAGGTCGTACTTCGCCAGCGTGGTAGACTATGGCCTGGCCCTTCTCATCCTGAGAGGAGACCCGTGCCTAGCAGTGGGACATTAATGGGTTGATGAGATGAGATGAGAGAATTAAATAAAAGCATTCCTGGTGCTGCAGTGATTCACTAGTTAATTTAACTACAATATTAGAACACGAGTCATTCCAACTTAGTTTAATATACTAATGTTTTTAATGGTGGTAGAACTATTCGCACGAGGAGGTACCACCACCACCCTCAATCCGCTGTAAGCAATACTTGTGTTTCGGTTGTACACGTGAAGGAATTCCTGGTATTCTGTTTGCTACTCTTTGTAAACCAAGAAAATGTCTTCTAATAATACAGGAAAACATAATGAGAATTATTAAAAAGATACATTTAAATATGTAACTAAACGCGGAGTGACACTTAACCTATATCCAGTTACAAGTAGTGTGACACTACATCTGTGTCGTTCTAGTGACTCTACAAATGCTCTACAATTATCAAAACTCAGATGAAGCCTTAGGTCTCGAGTGGGCGTGCATTGTTCTAAACCCTGAAATAGACTCAGGCTCTAAATTCTTAGCAGTTAAGTAGTGTCTTGGTATATTCAGGTGTTGAGATCTCCGCCAAATTGTTTGAGCCATATTCTGTTTGTGTTATAGATGTAAACACAATTTTATTTGCAACTGTAAATATTGCAAATTTTCAGGTGTTGTAATATTTTGAAAATGGGAGTTGTACAAGTAGGGTCCGCGTCCTGGGCATTCCGTATGAACTTAATTATGGACGTAGATTCTTGGGGGATCCAGGGGAGCCGGAGCATCCGGGAATGCTCCGACTCCCCTTCCCCCCAAGTCTTCGTTTGTTGCCTATTTTCGATATTGATAATAGCAAGATATCGGTCCCGGAAATTCCGAGATTTTCGAAAATATTTTAACTTCACGTTTTTCGTGTAATGTCGTATTTATTTAGGTAATATCATTTTTAATAATATTCTTCTGGCATCTGTAACCATTTCAAATAAAAGGATATTGTGATGTTTAAAAATGTATTGCAATTCCTGAGAAGATATCTTCCTGCGCCCTTAAGAGCAACTGAAACACGAGAATAGTTTCACGGCGGATTATAAAGGCGGCAGAGATACTCCTCAGATAAACTATAGTTCTACTATTTATAAAATGAAATTGATAAAAAAAAGCAAAACATTGTTTTACTAATAAGAACTTGAACAATGTTTGTTCGTAAATAGTTTTTGAGTTGGTAAAAGGAATACTAATAGATGAAGATTGACAGAAGACAGCTGAACAAAGCTGTCAGCGTTTAAACAAAAGAATTTTCCTGTTCCGTATATTTCCGTATCCGCATTGAACCGAATAAATGTATATCGTTCTACGTTCTGTACATAGACCATCAGGAATATTTAAATAGAGCTAATAATATCGAACATTATTGGCCAACAGAGTCACGAGTTAACAGATAAACAACACAAGTTAACGCTACAAGTTAACAAGTGACCCGAGTTAAGAAATAAATAAAGAAAAATTGACGTTTGATATTTCAATATTTATTAAATTGTAACATTGTGAGGATGATGAAAAATACGATGTTTTTGATAAATAACGCTATAATGTAATATAGATGAAATCTCCATAGAACAACATAAAACTATACCCGAAAACGTAAAAATCTAATTTGACCTTAGAATTATGTTTGAACCATTTTTCCGGTTTTACCTTTTAAGTTTTAAAAATGGCAGAACCGTTTTTATTTCGTCTCCGGAAGCAACACCTTCACACACACCCATTTCTGCATTATAACAGCGATGTTGAATGCTGCTGTGTTCCGGTTTGAAGGGCGTCATAACGGAGAAAGGCGAGGCGTTGCATTTCAGTCTTCGAGGATTGTACCGCAACTGCTGCTGACCTCTGCTAGAAATTAAATCTTTTTTAAATTGGATTACACATATCTATGGGCGTCGTGACCGTTTACTAACAGGTAAACTTCATGCTCGTTTACTTTAACGTTTACGTTTGCTTCGTTTATGGAAGTAATATGCTATAAAAAATGAAAAGTTTGACGATGCTATCATTTTATATATTAATATAGTTACAGGCCCATAGATAACCGTCTGTTTTGAAGTCCTCCGATTTGCGAATAGGGAAAGCCATACGTGGCGGCGCGACCAACGGGCATATGACAATGGGCCAGACTTGAATATTAACGATGTGAGGCTATTAATATTGATAAAGTCACGCGAATTCACGCGATACCCACATGGCACCTATAGACTATAGACTTTGTTGTACGATCTTATTAAATTTCAAAAGTAAAAATTGAAAACTGAAAATTTATTAAAAAACTGAACACTATATCAATTATAGCAACAATTGCACGAGTGGTCAGTAAAGTGTTTTTATATTTTAAATGAATTTTTCAATTACTCAATTCCCATTTAAATTTAGATATATTATGGCAGCGTTGATAAACAAAACTGGTATCGCCTGACATTTAATTTTTTAAATTATTATACAGGATTGATATTGACATAGGTTGTTGCTATTTAATATTTTATTACGATTGAATTTATATTGACATTTAATTTTATTTTGACATTAATAGTTTTACATAAATTAGAACTATATCCAGCTTATTGCGTACCATTGTTACGATTGAATGTACGATCTTATATTGTTGTGTTAGGTACACAACAATATAAGATCGTCGTCGTACCGTGAACCGTGAAGTTACGTTATCTTCTTTATCTTTGTAGAGTAGCAAACGAGCTGCTGGCCATCTTATGTTAAGTAATCACTGCAGCCCATGGCCACCCACATCTAACCTCAAACAAAACGGAAGATATACCTGTGGTCGTACGTAAATGTGTCGCTCTTCCTGAGGACTAAGATAGTCACCTCTCTGTAAGTGTACCAGGCGACGGCACCTCTCCAACCGAAACAAGAATCGATTCACGGCGGATTATGAGAATGGCAGAACTTCCTCGGATTAACAATAGTTCTACCACTTATCAAATACCTACTACATTCTGGCAATAAAGTGAATAATTTTCAAAAAAGTACTTTGATTATATAAATTACTAGATACCGCACGCTCCTATGGATGATTACTGAACCAGGCAGACAATGCAGTGGTTCGACATACTGCTCGTACATAAGCCATAACCACTGCACGGCCCCGACTGCATTTTATATTGATTTTTCGCATTTGTGTTTCGCAAATTTTAAAAAGGGAAACGTTGTGCATTTTCTATTTTTTATGATAGTTTACATTTTGATCATGATGTGCGGTGTGGTCTCACATCACATCACCAACGATCTATTGGGCCTACTGATGTTTACAATCTCTCTGATCAGACTTTAGTGACTCAAGTAATTGTTAGCAATTTTTTTATATAGTATATTAGTAATTAGTAGTAATTAAAGATAAAATTATAATATTATATGGCAGAATGACGGCTGAAAACAAGGCTATTAAAATAGGACACAGATGTTTTGAAAGCATTTTAACAATATTAATATTTTTTAATGTCCAATGGTTTATTTTTTTATCTATGTAGTAGGTACAGCAAATGAACGTGCAGGACACCTCATGTTAGGTGATCACTGCAGCTCATGGACACTCACGTACTAGGGTCTAAGGACAAGGTAATCGCCTGGTTTATAAGTGTGCCCGACAGCACCTCTCCTACCGAAACACAAGACTTGCTTCACGGCAGATTGTGAGGACGGTACCTTCACGGTCGAACTATACTTCTATCAACTATTAAAATTTATACATCAATATTAGAGTACCGGTTCGTTTTGGCAATCTGCTTTTTGCCATCGAAGTAGCTAAAAAGTAATTTACTAAAAATATGGGAACGCTGCGTATAAAAGAAAAAAAACGGTTTTTACCTTCATAGCCCCACGCTAGGATTACCTGTCGTGCCATGGACACATACAAACACGAGGATACTAACACCCAGACCCAGAACATTAATCTAGATTCAGCATTTAGTTGTCTGTCTGGCTAGGAATCGAACCCGGACCCCCTTTGTTTGTCAGACCGGTGTGGTAACCGCTGCGCCACGCGGATCGTCTAATCGCGGAACGGATATTATTATTTATGCCTTAGCCCTCAGCTCACCCTTCAAAGCAGAACACACCAGCTTCACGCCGCTCTTATAGCTTTTAATTTCTCGAACGAAAAGCTATGTTTAGCATTACATCGATAATCGGTTTTCCTTTGTTTCTTTCTTCACCTAAGTGGTAACCAAGTGAAGAATTCAGAAAATACCCGTTACTTGTTGTTCTTGCTAACCAATTGAAATAACTGTGCGTTAAGCGTAAAACTAACAGTAAATTTAAGCGAAATGAGAAAAACTGTAAGTGCAAACGAATTAGAATTAGAAAGGGAAGTCCGTGAAATGTTGGTAACAGTGCACTCAGTCGCACCAAAAATAATTGAAGTCGCCGTCATTACGTCACGCACTGGGCATCGATTCGCAATGTCTCGGGTTCACAAACATTAAACAGCTGTGTTGCTTCGGGCGGTATCGCCTTTGTTCGGTGCCAGATACGTCCGTGCACTATGTGTAGTACGAAGTGCCGAGCTCGTGTCGACTGTCGACTCGAGTGAGTCGAGTTCGTTGTCTTGACTCGACTCGACTGCCAGTAGCGAAACGCCATCCGTGTGGGACGGTTACGTTTTTCGTTCGCGTAACAACAATAAAACAAACGCTTCCAGTGATCATATTGTAAATCTGTGTCGTGTGATTGTGATAGTTTCATTTGTGGATTTACTATTTAACAGGTATGTGTATATTAATGTTAATTTAATTTATCTCAACTGCGACTGAAATAAAAATTATATTCCATTGTTTACACGTGCCATTGTCGATTCTAATTTAAATCGGGATTGAAAGACATTGCCTAATCCATTTTAATTGTTAGTGAAGAATAAAATAAACGGACAATACATTGAACTCTAATAGCTAATGTATCAGCAAAAGAAATACATCGAAATAACGAAAAAGATTTACACGCGTTGCCCGTGATTGATGACTATTTGAAGACCCATCACATCAGTACTACATTCATCTTTTTAATAATGGCACAAAGCACGAACGCTAATGAAACAACCATCCGCAGTTCACGCCGCAGTAAGTCAATACTCAATACTCTTGTTGAGAAAGTTGTGGGGTCTTTCATTTATTTTAATATAAATCCTTTACTGTTCCACTGTTGGGTACAGGGCGGTTTCCTCACAGAAAGATTAGGCCTTTGGTCACCAAAATATCCATGTTGGTCAACAAGCTGGTAGATTTCACGGTCTTAAGAACATGATTATGGTAGAACTTAGTTCGAAAGCAGTGGTAACTATCACTGCCGCACATGCTCTGTTCTGGTTTGAAAAGTGAGGTAACAGAACAACACAAGAGGTATTATTTAGTAATGTGGTAAGACAGTTATATTTATACTAATATAAGGCGTTCCAGTTTAATCAATTTGTAAACGAATTCAGTTTGAACATCTGCATTAATCTATGTCAGTTTCAGATGCCCATGGGCGCTTAATGTCAGCTAGACTTTACTCCCATTTATTGCTTCCAATAAATAAACAAGAAAAGTTTAAAAACTAAACCATAATAAGAGCTAATAAAAATGAAGTCACTCGACCCATAATAACGAATCAATTGAAAAAGCATTCATGGCAATTGGATGAGTAGTTTATGCGCTATGGCAGAACATACGTACATACATACATAGATTAGTACAAACGTAACCCTTCCTTTTAGTTTTGCCGTAGTCCTGTGAAATACGAACCCTCAGGGATGTGGATTTCTCTACGATGTATTATTTCATCGTTAGAGCAAGTGATAATTTGGAACAGGAGCAAGAATTCGGAATTTTTCGAAGACATTTTCTTTGCGTAGGAAACTAAATTTCAAATGCAGACTAAATGCTGAACATATGATAACAATTTTATTTTGAACTGAGCACATAACCCTATGATCCTTTACGAAATACAAGCACGGATCAATTGGCTTAAGTGGATTGGGGCCCTTGCTTCAAAACTCGAAAGAAATCCTTAATCCGCTTAAGTAAGACCTACCTCCTTTAGGTATCGTATCAGCTCCGTTACAATTACTGTTTACTGTCTACAAGTTGATAGAAAATTTTACTTACGGATTTTATGGTTCTGTATGTTTGTCCGCTTACTTCTTCTAAACTACGCGACGTATTATGATGTGGTTTTAACTATCGTGTATGTAATATCTTCCGGAAGGTTTTAAGGTATAATTTATGAAAATCAGTAAACTTAAACCAGGAATACAGCTTAGGCTCTCTAAAGTAAAGTCTTATACATATGAGCGGTCTGTCAACTGGTTGTTACCAGGTTAGACAACTGATTAGTAAAATTGAAGCATTTTTTTATTTGTGTGTATTTTGTGAGCGAAGTCGCGGGTAACGGGATTAATGAATTTTAAAAAACACGAGCTTCTTACAAATTCATAAACCTATAAACATTGTACAATTTCAGCTAGTTAGGTGTGTTAAAGAGATATTGATATGGGATGTTCTAATGAATTCCTTGGAAACAGTAGCACTGTGATCGCCCTCAGGCAAGATCGTCCTGTTTGGGCTAGATGACCATTGGCGACAGTGACCACATAACCTAATTTTAATATATAATAATTTATGAAGAACCAAGCGCACTTACTAACGTCTATCTTAGTCCTAAGAATCGTGACGCGACTACGTACGATTTCAGATAAATTTCAATCTTGTTTAGGGTTAGATGTGGTTGTCCATGGGCTGCTAAGCCAAACGACCACTCAACATCAGGGGACCCACATGGTCGTTTGTCACTCTTCAAATATAAAAAACGTCAAATTATGGTCCGTTGTCGACACTATTTATTGTTGATGTTTTCTTGTTTATCACAGTATTTCTGTGTTTTTATTTTAAACGGGGTATAACATTTTCACATTTTATGAAATGTACGCTAGATATTTTTGGGTCAGCTAAAATGCCTTTCTCATTCTTCTGTTTTCTTAGATCCCGTCAAATTCATTTTCAAGACAAATCCGTCAAAACATTTTAAATGATCTTATGTTACGCTGAATGATATGATAGCCATGCATTTGAAATTAATGATCACTTGCTTTAATGTGAAGGAAAACGTTACGAGAAAACCTACACTTGAGTTGCTTGAGAGTTCTTTATAATACTTTCAAAGGGCTCTGAGATGCAATACGCCCTTGGCCAGCGTGGTGAACTATACCTTAAACCTTTCGGTCTAAGACCCGTGCTCGGTAAGGGGGTAGTAATATTTGTGCTATTTTTTAACTTTTAAAACAATTTTCGGTGAACAAGAGAATTTGTTTTGCTATACTTGTGTTTGTACTTAAGATGTTTTGAGATATTATTAAATGAACTCATAAACAAATATCATCTCACTACAATCACTGAGGTACTTTCTCTGATTATGTTAAAAATGAATGAGATAATTTCCAAAACTATCAAAAATAAGTAAAGTTAAAAGTGAACTATATATAGTGACAGTAGTACATACGTAATTGATGAGTATTAAAACTTGAAGTAATATTTTTATATCCATCGTAATACAATAAAGCATGGTTAAGATTTCAGCTTCACATCGGGGGGCCGAGGTTCGAATCTCGCACTCACTAATTTTTCAAAATTATCTGCGTATTAGAAATTAATGATCACTGTATTTAACGGTGAAGGAAAACATCGGGAGGAAACGTACATATCTTTGTAAAGCTCTCGAAGATGAAGTCTACCAATCGGTACTTTGCCAGCGTGGTTGACTATGGCTTAATCCTTCTCATTTAGAGAGGAGACCTGTACCCAGCAGTGGGACACTAACGGGTCGATGATGTTGACGATGATGATGACAAAACTGGCGATGCATTGGCGGCTCCTCTGGTGTTGCAAATGTCCATAGGCGACGGTGACCACTTTCCATCAGGTGGCCCGTCTGCTTTATCGTTAGGTTAAGAAATTTAAAAAAAAAATCTAAAATGTATTGTCGATTTTCTTTACCAGCCAACGCCAATATGTGCTTCTAATTGTCACTATCATCCTGGTGAGTAGTTCATAAGGTGCTCGCTTCGTTTGTCCCGGTCACGTTCTGTCCATAATATCTTTGTAAGACGTCCCTCTATCTTCTATATCACAAAAATACTTCGTTACAGCCTTACATAATACTTTGTAGAGCAATTTTTTTGCCAGAATCTTAGACCAAAATTTTGGCTGTAGTTATTATGATTATAAACAAAAATGTATTTTAATGTAAATATTTTAATTTTCAATATGAAAATGTGTTGTGAGCGTTCGTGTGAAATTTACAATGTCTTCTATTAGAAGTTTCAAAGCGATATTTTAATAAACAATATGTATTTCCTTACGAACATAAATGTATATTTAAATTTCTCATTAGTAAGGTATATTTGGTTCATTTCCATTTACCCTAGTCACGTACTTTTTACCCTTGTATGATCTCCGTATAGATTTTCTGTACCACGGAGTTACACCCCTATTGTAGGATTATGTAATTTGATACTAAACTTTGTTAACCATTATGAACAAAAATGTAATTAGTTTTTTCCCACCTGACATCAACGGACTATAAAAGATAATTGTCTGTGCAAATTATAACTATAAAGTCGGATTAAATTTAATTGACGACTGCTTACGTAACTGCAGGATTCATGACCATGAAGTCCGCACAGTATCAGCCTTCATAAACTTCTAGATAATATTTATAAATAAATAAAATCACGGGTGCAGTGGACACACATGGTATTTCACCTTGAATAAAACTTTTTTTATTTTAGAAGAGTAGCAAACAAGCACGCAGGCCACCTGATGTTAAGCGATCACTGCAACTCATGAACATCTACATATAACACCAAATAACTGAAGTTCTACCTGAGTTACGTAGATGCGTCACTACTCTCAAGGGCTAGGATTGTCGCCTTGATGTAGGTTTACCCGGCAACCGCACCTCTCCAACCGACACAAGTATTGGTTTACTTGCGTGTTGTACATTCCTCTATACCAAACCTAAAAGAGCAGTTTCAATATTCTTCTGCGACGCACGACCGATATCGTCGATCTGCAGAGAACTTTTCATTAAGTTATCCAGCGCATTTATACCCTTTTACAAGAAATCCTTTTCCGGTACTTTAGTTTCATTTTGCGACGCATTACCTACTGCGACACGCGATGATACAGGTGGTAGAACTATAGTTCGTTAGGGAAGGTATCACCGCCGCTCTAATAATTTGTTGTGGAACAATTCTTGTTTCGGTGGGAAAGACGTCCTTGCAAGTAATAACCTATGTATGTGCGACTTCAAGTAGGACTTGAGTCTTGTGTTAGGTGAGATATGGGTGCCTAGGCGTTGTTCCTCTTACTGGACCTTAGTAGAACTCGCATCCTATTTAGGGTAGTTAACAATTGTCCATGGGCCGTAGTGATCATTTAACACAGTTGGGCTGATCGTCCGTTTGTGGCTCTTCTCACTTAAAAAAAATACGAGAAAAATTTCCCGTAATGAAATCTTGGTAAAAACATTTAATAATCTTTCAATTGACATTATTAGATTTTCCTTACTACTCATTACCACCTTCGAAACCTATTTTAAACTTTCGTATATTTTGTAGTACAGTGGTTGTGTTAATAATATATTTGACTTTAATTAATCTATGTAATTACATATCTTATGTAAAGTAAATTCATTTATTATATCTTATGTTAAGGAAATTCATTTATTACATCTTATGTTAAGGAAATTCATTTATTACATCTTATGTTAAGGAAATTCATTTATTACATAAAAAAAGTAACGAAATGACTTGCGTTTATTTTGTAAGGGATTATAGGGCCAGTAACAAATCATCAGTTATAATATTTTTTCTTAAATCTACTACCAAATACCACACTATGACATGCATTATGTTGACATAAACAAACCTACGAACTTCATTCAAATTATTTGAATTGAACCCGGAACTGCGCGGCAGACATGCACGATGACCGCTGTCACGCTGGTACTATTTATGTTTTTTGCTGATTATAAAATGTTATGCGGTTATTTTTTGCTACAAGTTTTTTTGCAGTAATGTAATTTGAACCATCTTGTAGGAATTTACTGCATATATATACGTGTATACCGAGGGATTTATTCATGTAATTTAAATCCCGGTTTTTGGCCCCCTCCTGGATAAAAAGTTACTATTTACAAGGTTTTGTTGTATTATTGCTTCTACCATCAGTGTCAAATGCTTACACGAAGCCATCCAACTTAGTCCTCAGGGGTAGTGACGCATCTGTAGTTAACTCATCTTAGGAAAGATTCTAATCCTATTTAGGGTTATTTACATAGGTCAATGGGCGTCAGTGACCACATATCAGTGGTCTGCATGCGCGATGTCTACTTCTTTCTTACTAGCGACATTAAAACATGTAATGGGCAGTCATATATTCAAATAAGCTTAAACAAAAGCTGTTTTTTAATTTAAAGACATGTTGGATTTTACCAACGATTCAGAACTTTTAGGAACATTTATAGTTGTATAAATAACTTATCGGAATGGTAAAAAATTTTTTTTTTCACATATAAAAAAATCAATTTTTCTTATCTAAAATTTCCATTGACTTCCATGTTATTTATTTGTAAATATTACATTAGATATATTTCGTTGGAGACACCCGAGCCCAGCTGTGGGACATAAAAAGTGTTGCAGCTATTTAATTAATTACATTGTGTCTGTGTGTCTGTTAGCGAATTCGTCAGTATTTTAACGCAGAAAAAATCGTTTAATTGATTACATACAAGACCACTTTAATTAACCTTATCTCGCGCGTAGGCGCGTGCTATGATGAGTTTAACGTATAAGTTTTCATATATTTTTACCCGAATGCGATAAGACAGGATTATGTTTTCGGGTGTTGGCATATAATGTATGTATTGTGTGTGTGTGTGTATGTGTGTGTGTGAGTGTGTGTGTGTGTGTGAGTGTGTGTGTGTGTGAATGTATGTATGTATGCATGTCTATTTCTATTGCCATGGGTTGTGGCCTAAGTGGGTCGATGGATGTTAACACATGTGCAGCTAGGTTCATCTCGATAGCGCGAGCAACACCGGGAGTATTAAAATAAAAAAAAAACCAAAATGGCGTCTGTAATTTGTTTATTTCGGCGCGGCATATGCGACTTAATTAGTCACTGATTTTGCATTTGAGTTTTTGTTTCTAAATTAATTTGTTTCGTTAAACTATATACATATATATATCGAAATCAATCGATCGCGGCCGGTTTCTGATTAAGTTATTGATAATTAAGAGGAAAAGTTTTTTGTCCAGTTATTGACCTTTAAAGGCTGGTAGTGTATAAGCTATATTTGGTATAATGCAAATACTGAAAACAACAAAGGAGCATGCGGTGCACATGTTAAGGGGTCACAGCCGTCCACGGACATCTGTTATCGGCCCAAAGTAGCACAGAAGTTACCAGAAGTTGATCAGTAACAGCAGCACGAGAGATCAAATAGTAACCTATACAATCTGACTAAGTTAGAACGTCTCGTATTACTATTTCTCTCTTAGTACACCCGCCCACCCTTTAAACTAGCTTCAAACAATAGCCCTTAAAACTTTGATTGTAAGGCAGGAGACGATTGATAGGTGGAAGGGCTATAGTTCGACCGTGGCGTAATCTGCCGTATCGCCGCCTCCATAAACTGCCATAAAGCAAATCTTGTATTTCGGTTGGAGAGATGTGATTGTCGAGCACACTTGCAAGCGAGATATCTCAGATGTAGTGTATTGACGTACGACCTCGGATAGGCTGTTCATGTTTGAAGTTAGATCTTACCACCTAACGTTGCTACTGGTCTTCAAACGAACGCCGGGCACACTTACTGCGAGGCGACCGTCTTAGTCCTCAGGAGGAGTAACGCATCTACGTACGACCTCAGATAGGACTGTAGTCCTGTTTGTGATTAGATGAGTGTCTATCACTTAAAAGTTGCTTTGTACGCTCGTTTTCTCCTCTTCTCATATAAAAAAAAATAAAAATCATCCAGTGTTGCTTCAGGAGTAGAACGACATCCCGATGGCGAAAACAACGAAGATGGTACGGAAGTCTCTACCATTTTTAAAATATAATATTATACGTAACATTACATAATACAAGAATTATTATTAATACAACCGAGGGTTATATTTCTTGGTACCTGCACGAGTAATGAAGGTACCCTCGAGACCCGAAATCCCGTCTACATCAATGCAGTAGGATAAGAAAATCCTCTACACGAGCAACGGAATGAAGCTTGTAAAATATATACAGTGCGGTATAAGTAGTTACATACATATTTCCCTTCACTATCATTATCCGTACAAGCTAGTGTCTATCGTAACGTTAATTTGTTGTGACCTAGATTTCATTTGCGTTTGATCTCAATTACCGAGCCATTTAATGAGATGAAATTATACATTTCAACGTACTGAATGAGGCTTTGAAAATTTATAAAATCCAACGAAAACATTAATGTAATAAATACTTAAAATCGTGCTTTTATAAAAATGAAATCGTAATGAAGATGCAGTACCTATATAGGCAACGAAATTATGGAGTTGGTAAAAGTAACGGAGGTCAAATGGTTCTGCTACCTTTTGACATGTGTACCCGATCCCAAATAGGACCGGAGTCACATCTGAGGTCAATCACAAATGCTTTGATACCGGTAAGGAATAAAGTGAAGCCTCATAATAATATCAGTGTTGCTGTATTTACTGTAATAAGACAATTTTTTTAATTATGCTCATGACTCTCAGTTGCTATTTACAAATATATACACAATATACAATATAAATTGGAAGTCCGCATAGACTCCGTGTGCTTCACATTGGGGTCGTCTGAATGTTCCGCTGTGCAGTGATTTGATACTGCACAAGCGAAACATCAGGGCCCGGGTACATGTCAGAATGTCAAAATTGTCTCCTATATGTCGACACACAACCGGCATGTAAGACCAATCGTGTTTCATAAAGGAAAAGTTTGATGTTCCCCAT
>DWKL01001387.1:0-14785 GCA_018249415.1 Phareas burnsi | reverse complement strand
TTTAATAATATCATATAAATTACATAATGTCAATGTTTATATAGTTTTATCGCCTATTAGTAAATCGGACAGGTGTGGCTCCTGAGGACTAAGATGGTCGCCCCGCCGTAAGTGTACCCGGAAACCGCGCTTCTCCAACCGAAGTACGAGAATAGTTTCACGGCGGATTGCGAGTACGGTGATACCGTACGCTAAATGTGGCAACCAGCTGAAGCTGTTTCGAACTATAATTTTAGTTTTCTCCATCGTCTTACAGGTCTAAATGAAATCGCATGCGTTCACCGTAACGCATATGAACGCAACACCTTAAGTATGAATATCTGCATCAAAGGGTCGTCCAACGTGCGAACGGCATGTAACCAACGCGCCACCGAAGAATTACGATTCACTTGTACGGCCACGCCGCCCAATTTGCCTAAATTTGTCTTTAATACCAAGGGTATGCTTACTGAATATGCCTTAAAAACAAGTAACGGCAACAAATATGCGCATTTTTATGAAGCGAAATGTTTAATGAGTTTTAATTTAAATTTACAATATTGTGAGCAAAAAGTGGAAATATTCTTTTCGAAATAGCATTCGACAGCCGAAGGACCGGGAAACTTTTTTGCCTGTTTTGAAAGGACGCGCTAATAAGAAATAATTGGTATACTACAATGCCCAACCTTTAATTTGATATTTTCCGTAAGACATTTGCAGGGTGGACAGTGATAGCTTGGCAATACGAATTTCGATCGATCTTGTTGGTTCGATCAATAATTTTACCTACGAAGAATTCGAATCGTTGGCCCCTCTCATGTTTCATTTGACATTATAAATGAAATATCACATTTTCAAGTTTGGAGAGTAGCAAACGAGCGTGCTAGGCACTTGATGTGAAGTGGTCACTGCAGACCATGGACACCCACATATAACCACAAACAAAACTGAAATTCTATCTGTCGTACGTAAATGCGTCACAACTCTTGAAGATTAAGATTTTCGCTACGCTGTAAGCTTTCCCGGAAAACGTACACAAGAGTTCTTTACGACATTTGAAATTGCTTATTTATTTATGTGTTGCAATACATAATGTCCCATAGCATATGGAATCATCATCATCCTGCCTCTCCACTGCTGGAAGCAGATCTCCCCAAAAGGGCACCCACACGGTCCTCAGCTCACGTCATCCGGCCTGTTCCTCCTACTTTATTCCTTCCGCCTGATCGTACGAAAACAAATTATACAACATTTTCTTACATATCATGACACTTGCATCTTGTTAGTAATTGGTCACTGCCCATGGACACTCATACCTCTAATCTCTAACCCCAAACTTGGAGCCCTATCTGAAACTGGACGTGGATGGATTAATATTTATGAGGACGATGACTCGCTTGTACCCGACGACTACATTTCGCAACCGAAACATTTGCTGCATGGCGAATCATAAAGACGGTGATGGTACCACCCCTTTCTAGCATCCATTACAGCTAACATATAACAAAGTTTCTACATATAAGGTATAGCAAAATTTCACCATCAAAACAATTTCCATGCTTATACTTCTCACATAATTATTCCTTGTCGACGTAATTTACTAAAACCCAATAGGATTTCACATTTAAACTTTATCCGACAGTCCAAGACAGTTAAGCTTATTAACCGGCTGATTTGAAACATAACTAAAGACAATAACTAACGTGGAAGCTTCATTGTATATTGTATTCAGTCACAATTCAGTCGGGTGTTTCTGCCATCACCCATATAAAGGCTAGACCACACCATAAGCCGATCTTAATTAGGATCGCCTTAGAATAAGCCTTAAGATCAACTGTGGCCACTAAAAATGCTTCCTACACGCTACATCTATACGGTATTTGCTAAATAATGTTTCGATATTTTAATATATATGTGTATTAAAAATACGACTTAAATAACTGTTCGGGATTTTTTTATTCGAGGAGAATAACAAACGAGTGTGTAGCCCACCTGATGTTAAATGGTCACTGCCCATGGACACCCACATCTAACCTCAGAAAGGTCTGAAGTCCTATCTGAGATCGTACGTAGACGCAATACTATTTCTGAATACTAAGATGGTCGCCACGATGTAAGTGTACCCGAAAATCATAGCTCTCTAAGCGAAACACAACAATCGCTTCACGGCAGATTATGACAGCAGCGGTGGTATCTTCTCGGATGAAGAAATTCTACCACCGTCATTAAAATAATTTGTTTAATATCTGAACCATGTAAGAGCAATATTTTGATTTTCTATAAACGACGTCAACAATATTAATCTAATACAACGTAGCCATTTAGTATGTTTAGAATATACCATATAGAAAGACATTCAAATAAGAAAACATAATTAATACTTTTTCGACATATGAAGTACAGTGTGCATTGTACATTCAAATGTATTTATTTTAATATCAGATTTTTTTAAATCACCAAAATATACTATATTGCTTTAAAATATTACATTAAAAACAAAGGTCTTCCCAATATATTTAAAGAATTTTTATTCTTTTAGTATTTTAATACGCTTTGTACACTTATAGCCACATATTAGGATTACCTACGTCGTGCGTGTTATAAATACATACAAAGACAAGTAAACTATACAATAAAAGTAAAAATATCCAGGCCTAGAATATAAATCTAAATTTATCATTTAGATATCTGCCTAGCTGAAAATCGATCCCGGATCCCTTTGTATGGCTACCACTGCGCCGCACATACGCTGGGGGAGTATTTTGCTAATATTAAAGAGGTTCTACTTCTACCCCAATCTGCATTGAGCAGCGTGGTAGAGTATGCTCCAGGTCTCCTAAGTGCAACAGAGACCCGTGCCTTACAGTAGGACATAAAAAGGGTTGCAACCAACGCTGCTTTATCGCTTATTTCATGGCTCTAAGCAGTATGGCATTTATTTAAATTCTCTACGACTCGTGCCAAAGTTGTCATGTTGTGTAACTTTATTTAATTATTAGAATATTTTAATTTTCCGCCATATATGTTGTCACGTGGGTTTTTAATTAGCCGTGTTTTGTTATCAAGTAGAACATACCTTTTTTGTAGTTTTATGATAGAGCGACGTAATTATTTAGATTAATTTTCATTTAAGTGTTCGGGTTTTGAATTTGTAAATTATACAAGAAGTGTAATAAAGAACTACTTTATTATGTTTCTTTTGTGTAATTTATATATACATGTAATACCACAGTTTTATATATATTTACGTACTAGGTATAAGATACCTGTAGATTGACATAGTTGTACTCTTTGTCTAAACTATTTATCTTGTTATTGAACCCAATTTAGATAATTAGCGGCTCCGGGCAAAAATCGTTTTCGTCGCCCTTTACAATGACAACTTACAAGTCATGGGTACGTGGTTCCAGAAATGGTAGGGTGTCATTTTTAACCGACTTAATCTTTAACGAGTTAACGCATTTAAATTCAGAACTCACCACTGTAATTTCTTTAACATTTTTATGACGGCAAAATTAAGGAGGGGTGGGCCCTCCTTAATTTTGCCGCCCCTCATTTTTGGCCTCTATGGGTAATTGTCCGGATTGCGTCCACTTAGACCGGGCTCTCTTTGTGATAATAATTCTTCTACTCCGATATTATACGGCCAAATGTCTCTCAGGTGGGACTTGAATAGGAGACTAATCTAGGCCTAATGTTTGTAGGTAGTAAAAGTACATATCAAATTTTAATATTTATTATTACAGCTTTAGTTATGTAAACGATAATATTACACAATTTTGTATTTAGATATTTTTTACTTTCCAAGCTCATTTAGATGGATATCACAAAAAATGTTTCACAGAAACGATTAAAACAACCTCGTTTGTGTTGCGCCATCTAGTGTCATCTTATAGAATAATTCACGATATTCGCATAGAACATCGTCGTAATTTATGTCATATTAGTATAATATTAGGCTCAGTAGATGGCGTTAGCGTAATAGTTGAGTAATCAAATGTTTGTCGAGAGTAAATGGCGAAAGTTTTTTTTTTCCACGAGTATGTCCGTTAATGTAGACATTATATGGCATCTGTTGATAATTCATAAAATTCATATAAAGCTTATTTAAGATAGTTTGTCATTAAATTTTATTTCATGTTATTATAAAACAATAAAAATCATTAATTACTCTAAAAGTGATTTTATATTTATGGTAGTTTTAGAATGTTGCTCTATGATAATTTCGTTATTGATTACCTGTCAAGAGTAATTAATACACAGAGCAAAAATACGGAGCAAAGCTGGGTCAATCAAGCTTAAGTTTTAAAATCTATAATCACTTTCTCTTCATCACCTATCAGTCTTTGCAGGTCCACTGCAACATATACCTTCCCGAGAAGGCGCCTATCTGACCGGTCCTGCGTCGTCAACAATTGCCCACCGTCTCCTTCTGGTCATTAGCCCACCCAGCCCTTACCTTTTTTTTATGTGAGAAGAATAGCAAAGGGGCGTGCTGGCCACTTTATATCAAGTGGTCACTGCAGCTCATTGATACCGACATCTAACCTCAAACAAAACTAAAGTCCTATCTGAGGTCGAACGTAGATTCGTCATTACTTCTGAGGACTAAGATGTAAGTGTACCCGGCAACCATACCTCTGCAACTGAAATACAAAAATTGTTCCACGCCGGATCGTGAGGGCGGCGTTGGTACTTCCTCGGACGAACTATAGTTCTAAGTAGTCTAGTAAGACTAGGGGGGGCTAGAACTAGAAGCTGTCTAGTCCTGGCTCCCCTAGTCATAATCCGCGGAGCGCCCTGTATTTCGTTCGCCTTTGCGTGGTCTTGTGTCGCCACATACTAGACCACACTAATAGAATTCTTCACCTAGATATTTTTTCCGTTGAAATGTGGCACGTTTTGACACGAACTTAACAAAACACAGTAGAATGCTCTCAATACACACGCAATCGCATTTGTCGCCTTAAAAAAAATTAGCATCTCCCCACTAACCACGAACATGCCATACTTCGGTATTGTTAGAAAAATCCACGTTTTCCGTTCGGATTATCGTGACTTAGTAAATTGGATACAAAGTTATTTTGGGTTTTTGTAACGGTCTGAAGTTGGAACACACACGCTGTTTTGAACATACAAGTCGCTTCGTTATTGCAAATTTCTTGCAAATAAATTGAAAATATAAAAAATATATAATTATAGTGACCATAATATATAATTTCGATTTTGAATATAAACAAAATTAACAGTAGCGGTAATAGTAAAATTTTTCACCAATCAGCATTGGAGCAGCGTGGTGGAGTATGCTCCAGACCTACTCTAGTTGTGCAGAGATCCATGCCCAGCAGTGGAACATAAAAAAGGTTGCAATCAATAGCATAACTGTTGACCAGTGATATTTTTTTTAATACAATCTGTATTTTTTTATTTGATAATATAATAGACTTTGCTCTCCGCGAATTTATTATTTTGTTTAAGGCGAATAAGTAGACTTCGTTTGCGTTCGCCGAATTTTCATTAAGGCGAATATGCGTTTTATTACGTCGTAATTGAAAAGTCCTCAATTTCATTTTTGTATATTGAGAAATATTTAATGAGATTTATTATATATTTATGTACTCCATATAATATATTTGATTTAATTTATAGAAACAAGATAAGATAAAATTATCGCTACACCGCACATAGCAGAATGGCGGGGCACATAAAGCTCGTTCCGTGCGCTGAATGCCCATCCGGTGTGCTTTTTACGAACGCGCGCGTTTAATTTGTCTCCTATTTGCCGCCGGCTCCTCTGTGCGCGTGCGCCGACAAAACCTAGTCGCCCATAGAGAGTGTTCTTTCACAAAATATATTTTTATTACGTATTTTTCAATACTTCTTTAAACGCATCATTGGACAATCATTCCACATTGGGCGTAGGGTATAGGACATTAGAAATTAGACATCGGACATCGGAAATCGGACATCGGACATAGGACATCTGACATTGGATATCGGACATCGTACATCGCACATCGCACATCACATATCGGACTTCGATCTGTATCGGACATTGAGCATTGGACATTGGACAATATGATTAAAATTTTAAAACGCACGCAAATCGTCACCTGGAAACGACAGGATCGAAAACACATGCTCATTAAACATACGTGTTATTAATTTTTATGGAATTATTTCTGTAAACATAATAATAATTACAATAAATTTTATTTTTAGTGATGACGTTATTATATTATACATACAAAATATTGCTTAAACTTTATTTTTTTACCTGTAATTCCTATGTAGCATAAATGTTTTTTGTTTTTTTTTTGTTTTCTTCGTTACGTGGGGAAAATCTTTCAAAAATACCCGATCTCTTAGGGTTATGTGGAGTTTTAACCATTAAAACTCCTCAGCAGCCATCAGGTGCAGGAGGTTCCGGGATCTCTATTGAACGCACTGATACCTCTCCAGCAGAATGTTCTTCTCGGGGCAAAAAGTCTCGACTCTTCACATTGCCTTACTTGGCACGTCCACTTTTCGCTATAGTAAGCTACCATCTTCTCGAAGTCACGAAATCAACAGTCGGAGCCCGGGTAACTATTCGTAACCCCAAGGTCCCTGTTGGGAAAGTACAAAATGTCCTACCTGGGGCATATTGCGATGCGTCGCTACCGACTGTTTAAAGGCATAAAAGACTTCTGTGATCTTGGAATTCGCTTAAACTGCATCAACCAGTTATAGAGAAATTAAACTAAACTAAACTAAACTTTCTGGGGTAGGAAGTACCATCGCCGTCCTCATAATCTGTCGTGAAGCGATTTTTGTGTTTCGGCTGGAGAGGTGTGGTTGCCGGGCACACTTACAGCGAGGCGACCATCTCAGTCCTCAGAAGTAGTGACGCATATACGTACGACCTCAGATAGAACTTCAGTTTTGTACGAAATTACATATGGGTGTCCATAGGCTGCACTGACCAATTAACATCGGGTGACCTGTACATTCGCTTGCTACTCTTCAAACATAAAAGACAAATGATTGGTGTGATTGAATGTACGAGCACATTATTTAATAATAAATTTGATAGTTTGTGTTTCGGCTGGAGAGGTGCGGTTGCCGGGCACACTTACAGCGACGTGACCATCTTAGTCCTCAGGAGTAGTGACGTATCTACATATGATTTCAGATAAAACTTCAGTTTTGTTTGAGTTTTATGTGGATGTCCATGGGCTACAGTGACCACTTAACATCAGATAGCCTGCACACTCGTTTGCTACTCTTGAAACATAAAAAAAACCGTAAAATTTTAAAAGAAAGGAAGATTTTACTCCCGCGTGGTGGGTGGATAACCCTATCCAAGATATATTTATACAACTTTTTGCGTCGGTTTTCATTTGATCGGCCGGCGTCGTCTGAGGTCATTAATTAGGAAAATGTCTCGATGTGTCTGTCCGTACGAGGGGCCTAGAATGGATTGTTCCGAATAAAAAAATTGTCTCAACTAGTTAGTTTCTTAAGGCAATTTCCCGCGTACCGACTGTTATTTTTAATTAATCTTTACTATCCTTACTTTTAATTGGCGTTTAGATTGTTACCGCGTGACAGCCGGCCTATTAGTGTTTTTATTGATCGGCGAACGTGGATTAATACATGAATCCAAATAAGCGTGTAACGGAAACTATAATATTAGTGTAAATAAATAAAGCCACCTTTTTTCGCGAGATAAAATAGTTTTGAAACTGGTAACAATAATATAATTTTAACAATATGAAATTTATGTAAATAATGTTTTATGGATTTTTACTTTCATTGTCCTATATTATGTCGTGGGTGCCATGGACACATAAAAGACGAAAACACAAACACCCAGGCCCAAAGCGGAAATCTAAATAGAAATATAATGTTTATTTTTTTGCAATTTGCAATGTGTAGAATTAGATGGCTTCAGAAACGAACAGAATTAACCCCAACCCCCAACTAACTCGAATAAAAATATGAATTTTAAAAATGGCTTCATTGTGCAATATATAATCCGATAATTTATTTTTGTAATAGGCACCATCTCAAAACAACTGTTAAGTTTTACAATTAACATGGTTTCGAATTGTCTTCTCAATTAATTGTGAAATAATGAAAATACGAATACAAACGAAAGTGGTGGTACGAACGAAAGGTACCCAAACGCCCATGACACATATCTTAAATCCATTGTTTTAATAGAGTTAACTTTACTTTTTGCAGGTTCCTCTATGTTTATATATTCGTCATTATTAACCCACTAATGTTGCTCTCAGAATGAGACGGATCAGGACATATTGCACCACGCTGTCCAAGTACGGATCAGCAGATTTCCCACACCTTCGAAAACTCTCAGGTGTGCAGGTTTCCTCACGATGTTCTCTTTACCGTTAATTAAGTAATAACTAATTTCCAATACGAACATAACTTCGAATAATCAGAGTTGCGTGCGGGATTCAAACCCAGGCCCCCAGAGTGAGAGGCCGCAATCTTAACCACTATACTATCACTGTTTATATATTGGGTTACAAAAATTAATTTGAATGCTAGTACCTAGTGAGAGAAATCGATTTCCGTATAAGCGTACATCCGTACAACAAATCGAACAAAAAAAACATTTTCTTTAAAGTTTTATTATTGATATTTTTAAAACATTAATTAAATCCTTTTTTCATGTGATAATTTCGTATGCAACTGACATCTCGTACACATGCGAACAACTCATTAAGATCAACCACTCGACCCAAACTTATTTAATGAAGTACACACTAAATATTCGTGTCAACCAGCTTCTTCAGTAGTTCCGGGAGATTCCTAACCATAAACACAAATACGCACTGTCAACTAAGAATTTAATCCATGTTGACCATTGCCTTAGTTTTTTCCCTTTCGGACCACACACGATGGCTCGATTAGTTGTATTAGGCCGGTGACAAACTGTGGCTTTAGGAGGGCAAATGTTGATTAAGGAAAATAGATAAATTGTTAAGACTAATGAAGTATAATTTTGTAGGTATTATAATGCAGTGATAGTCTAGTTATGATTCTTGCCTCTCACACTGAGCGTCCGGGGTTCGAATCCCGCACGCATTTCTGATTTTTCGAAGTTATATGTGTATTAGCAATTAATGATCATTTGCTTTAAATGATGAAGGAATACATTGCGAGGAAACCTACATACCTAAGAGTTCTTTATAAAGTTCTCGAAGGTGTGTGAAGTCTACCAATCAGCACTTAGCCAGCATGGTGAACTGAGGCCTAATCCTCCATAATTTTATAAGGAGACTCTTGCCCTGCAGTGGGATATTAATGGGTTGAGGATTATGTCTTAATTTATCATACTAGTAATTACAATGACTTAGTATATAACAAGACAAGTTTCATTTTGATTTCTAAGAACCTAATAAGAATATTTATATATACACGACAAATTGACATCCGCTCTCCTCTGAAAAGTTGGTTAAAATTAAGTCCAATTAAATAGCATGGTCCAACTGCAAGCAAGGCGCAATATGATATGAATGAATGAATTGTATTAATTTTAAATTAATCTTAAAACACTGAAATCAACCTTGAATTGAAAACTGTTGAACAAACCAAAATAGAAAGAAGAAGAACGTACGTAGAAGATGCGCGTAGCTAATTTTAGTTTGAATGAAATATATAATTGAAGTCATAAAACATTATGAAATATATATGATTGCGTACACTGTAACGTTCTATGAGTAGGAATATATCGTCTAGAAATATCTGAATATTGACACGTGTGTAAACTGCCTATATTTTTCTTAATGATCCCGAGCAATCTCATTCCGTGATAAAAAGATGATCATTTTCGTTGTTACATTTCCTCGGTAGACTTGCCTTTTAGAATTTAGCTTTAATTTTCTTCTTATAACGCCGCATTCCGGTACGCCTCTAATAGACCTAACCGTTTTTAATATAGATAGTAGATTATAACGTATATTTATGTCTTACTTGATTAAGCTATTTGTTTGTAGTAGGGTTATTTTGATATAAGCTGTAAATAGTGAAAAGGTGAAACGTGATCTGATAATTTACTGATTGAGCAATAAAATAAAATAGCAGTGATGACATGAATTTTGCTTTCCCACGCTAGAGATCTGTGTTCAAATCCATGGTGGATATTAAAAAAAAAAATTTTTTTTTTCATTGATAAGAGTATCAAACGATTTGATATTAAGTGGATACTGCAGCTCGTGGATACCTACGCATAATCGCAAAGTCATATTTGAGGTCCTACGTAGATGCGATACTTCTCCTAAGGACTTAAGTCGCCTCGCTGTAAGTGTTCCCGATAACCGCATCTCTCCAACCGAAACAAAAATTGTTTCACAGCGGATCATGAGGGTAGCGGTGTTACCTCCCCGGACGAACGTTCTTCCACCTTTCAAGATATATATATATTACATTTTTTTTTAATCCTTAGCTTAGAAACGGCATGAGGAAATCTAAATTCCAGAAGAGTTATTTATAATGTTCCCAGAGGTATGTGAAGTTTTAGACTCTTTAGTCAATAGTATCCAAGTCGTAGTGTGGGGCCACGAGTGGAAAAGGCGTTATTTATTGTTGCATCGAAAAAATCGAGTGTAGTAAATAAATAAATAAGCGCTTTCTACACTCATAGTCACACAGTAGGAGTAACCCTGTTGTGGGTGCCATGGACACATACAAAGACAAGTACTTAAAAACCCAGGCCTGGAACAGAAATTAAATACATCATTTAAATGTCTGCTTGGCTGGGAATCGAACCGGAACTCTCGGTGTGTCACACTGGTATGCTAACCACTGCCCCAGGCCACTGGACCATCGACCATATATAATACTCAAATTAAATGATTATATTCAAAAACATTACATACATACATATTTATTAACAGACATTGTGTGTAAAACGAATATAACAAATATATATAGAACAAATAGAAAGCAAAATAAATATATAACAAATATAGGCTCAAAACGATTTTTTTGCAGCAAAAATAATAAAATCCAAATCCTTCGAATAATCGATTCACGTCACCAAACAATACATTCCGTTTGAAGCTAAAAAGTAAAACGAAATATAAAAGGTACTAAGCTATCACCGGAATCCCATTCTCGTTTTGCGTAAACCGAAACGCGCTTAAATTTTAAGCCAGAACAAAAATTGCTCAAATTTATGCTCGGGATCTGCCATGTTTCACAATGCGCCCGCGCAGGCCCAAAAGCGTGCGCTTTAAAATAAGAACGCCTTAAATAAGTTACGGGCGCGCATCGACAATTTATTGTAAGACGGTACACTTTGAACGGGACGTACGGTAATTTCGGAAGAGGCTTTAGGGTCAACCGCTCTTTATTAAATAAATCTAACCGAATGTCATCATCGATCCGTTACTGTCCCACCGATGGGATTACGACTTCTCTCAGAATGATTAGGTCATAGTCCATCTCATCGGCCAAGTGCGGACTGACTTCATTTTTGAGAAGTTTTTGACGTAGATGTTTTCTGTCGCTGTAGATATTAATATGCGAATATATTTTTTTGTATATATGTTTCCACGCGTATCACGCGCACTGAGGAGTCGGACTGGTGGACTGTCTTCCCGGGAATAGAACCCGGAACCCTCTGCGTGTCAGACCGGTATAGTGTGCGCCGCAGGGGTCGTTAACGAAAACGAAAAGTAGTGCAGTGAGCTAAAATGTGTATATAATATTTATTACAATTACATTAATTTAAATAGAAAATACATTTACTGCTTACATACCTATTGTCAATGGCGAACATGATAATAGTCTGTCAAATGGCAGCAAAGAGTCGAGAGAGAGATAGTCTTCAAATTTTTTTTCGTTTGAGATCGGCTGAATCCACTCTGAATTTTAAGTAATATTAGTTTATTGTTTTTATTTTTTATTTTACCTCTTTATTTGTTTTTAAATTGTATAGCTATACCTTTAACAAAAAAACCGTAATAACGTTCAATCTTAAATATTGTTTTAAATGCACTCGAATTTCGACCACTGACCGACCTCTGGTAATAACAAAAAGATCATAAAAATATACACTATTTTTAGATACGGCGTCTATTTTCCTTATAATACCGTTGTGTTATTGAGTTTTGTATTTATCGTGCTCAAAATACAATACGAAACGCGGAAGCACTCGAGATAAGCGAACGTGTTATATGAACAGAAATTTGACTCTGGCAGGAATGTGCGACTTCGAAGATATTGTTTGGAAGCACGATCACGGTTAAATATTAGTCTCAGAATGTTCTTAAAATACCAGATGACATTTAACAATATTCTTAGGCCGTGTTCATCAAATTAACAAAAGACGACGACGATGTACGAGAGAACGGAAACGAACTAAAATCTAATAAGACGTCCGGATTTTTCTTTAAATCATTTATTAAAATATTATAATTATGAAAATGCATTAGAATTAGTCATATGAATGCATATTTTTCACACGTGAATATATGAGTATTGCTCGCTTTTGATGATGGACACCGGCATGAATCCAAGCGCCGAGACTGGGAAAAACCCTGAACAAAAAGCCCTTTCCCTACCGAGGCCTCATAAATTAATGCCCACAGTAATATGGGATATAAATAAGGGATTCGAATTTAGTATTCCTGATCGGAAAAACATCTGTCAGCTGCGAATCTGAAACTTTTTACATGTTTCGGTGACTTTCGTGGAGCAGTGACATCATACGGGGTGCCATGCAGAGAACTTCGGGTTCGATGCCCGGCCGTGATGATACGATGACATTTAAAAGATGAATTCAGATTTCTCATCTGATCTCTGTGTGTCCGTGGCACTCAATGCATAAGAAATCCTAGTGGTGCTATGAGTGTAGAAAGAGTCGTTATTATTCAAATAGGTGGTGTAATTAGTTCGACCGGAACTCAAGTAAAACCAACTTACTGTTACTTAGTGTTTTTATTTTAAGTTTCACCGCCACTGTCATAATCTGCAGTGAAGTTCTTCTTATGTCATGTTTTGTGTGGTTATTACAAGCGAGACGATCATGTTAGTCCTTAAAAATAGTAACGCATCTACATATGATTTCAGGTATAACTTCAACCCTATTTGAGGCCAGATGTGGTGTTCATGCACTGAAGTGATAACTTAACATCAGTGGCCTGCACGTTCGTTTGCCTCTCTCCTAATGTAAAAGAGATGCCAATGTACTTCAATGCCCGGTTACTACTTCTATTACATAAAACCTAGTGTGCCGACTAAACGAGGAAGGAAAATTTATGTCATACTGGCAAAGATATCCATTGTAGTAATTCAATTCCCATCCACCAGTCAGTAGGTACACTAACAGTTACACTTGTCTGCGGAATTAAATATAGCGCTGGCCCGCGGGCGCACGTACGCGACCTGCGGGGACATCTGCCGACAGAGGGCTGGGGGTACGGTGATAGGCTGAGCGATAAGCGATTATGCAAAAAATCGAAATTAGAATTTTTATTTCGTCATCGCCACCATCGCGCCATTCTGGGTGCTGGACTGAGGGATTATATGAACATTTGAAATTAGAACTTTCCTTTCACTATTGCCACCGCTATTTCTGTGTAGCAGTAGTGTAGCATTGCTGTGTTATGTTTTAAGGGTGTGGCAGGAAATATGTACAGCGGAGATATACGGATATATATAAAGCATTCCGAGCAGTATTGTATCGTATTAGATAAACCTGTGCTAGACGGTTCATGGAATGCAATATTAATTTAAATATACACATATCAGTAACACAAACACATTTAATAATAATATCAGAAATATGATTTTAAGCTAATATTATCGCGGAAATTATACATTTTTATATTATGTAACGAGTACTCACGATTTGCGGTTTTTGAAGTGGCAATTCAAAAGCCGCAAATCGTGAGTACTCGTTACATGATATAAAAATATCAGAAATATCACTGCTTCATTCGCGGATTTTCGGATTAGGCATATAAAACACTTTTGACTTGTAAGTAGAAAGTAAATTAAAACGATTCGTGTAATATTCAAACTGCCAGTGCGTCACCCTTTTCTCCGAACTTGACTGACACAATGCCGTGTATCTAGATTATGGAAAGTTTTAAGAGTTTTTTTGGATTATTTATCATAGAATAATAAATACATATATATTATAACTGTATGACTATTTAATACAAAAAAATGTAGTCCTTTGTAGCCAGTTAGCAAACAATATACTATTATAACTATTTGTTTAACGAAAAGATTAAAACCTCAAATTATCTATGCACCCAAAACAATAATTTAATACTCGCCACTAAAATCGCTCCGCTCATCACCAAAACCGCACCCTTACCACGTGAGCACGTTCCGCAGCGGGAGCGTTACAAATCATACGTAAGACAACGCTCAGCGGTTACTGCGCCTTTGATTTAGCTCAGCGACTGGGCGCGCCTGCTGAGTAATGCTTCCCGAATTCGTGGAAATGGGGTTACTGTTAGTCGTATTATCTGATGTTTTACGGAAATTTCGAATTTTATGATGGAGTAGTCCGCTTGATTACTTTTAACGGATCGCTGTTTTGTGTACCTTGGCATAACCAGAATGGAAAATCCAGTTGGAATAGTGATGTTCTTTTGAAGAATTAATTAGCGTCCAAATTACACAGCGGTTTAAGATGGACGTTAAGAAAAGATCTCCGATGTTTCTAATAAATTTAAACTAAGTTTAGAAACGAATATCATTTTTTTTTTATATCTAAACCTAACGATAAGGCTGACGGGCCACCTGATGGGAAGTGGTCACCGTCGCCTATGGACAT
>DWKL01001386.1:0-14792 GCA_018249415.1 Phareas burnsi | reverse complement strand
TTTATACTTTGTTAAAAAAGTATAATTGAGTCTTTAGAAACAGTAATTAACTCAAGTGTACATACTGTTAGTATACATATAAGTTTAAATATTAATATTAACACACGTAGTTACTAAGTATAGATACGAGGTAGGGACATAAAAATTCTATTTAAGCACTATACAAGAGTGCATTATATTGGACAAGTTGATTTGTTTGGAGCGTTGTCGCCTACCCGGGTATTAAATTGGGAGGGTGGCGGAGGAAACTGATATTTATGCACGTTAATAAGAAGCCGAGTTGCAGACAAAGCCTACCTCGCCGTATACACGTACAACCTACATACAGACCTTACGAACTTCGTCATACATAACGGTCTAACAATAAGGATCAATTTCGTTTGACGAGTTAATTAAACGGCCAAAAGTTTGTTCCCAATGTTTGACTAGATGATATTACAAGTTTAATTGAAGCTTGCATCTCCATTCTGTTGAAAACAGTGGTATTGTAGTAACGGGAACATAAGCATTTGTTTAAAACTGACTGACTGGTCAACTAGTAACTCTTGAACTAACTTGAACGAGTGTCTCTACTCTACTTAATTAAATCAATGGCATTAAAATCATCTGGTCCTTTTATAATAAGTATTGATTTTGAAAAGTAAGTATTTTTATGTAAGCATATTTTGTTTTGTCAGTATATAGTATAATAGCAAAGCGAAGTTTAAATTACTTTTTGATTCGGTTCGTTACGCTCGTAACTGCAAAATATATGTGGAGGAGCTTTATAAAGTAAACGCCTAGGTTTATTGGGTTCATTTACGATTTTACTTATTAACAATTTATACGTATGTGTTTATCCTGATTGAAAACATACAAGCAATAAATGCAGTCTTGTTAAAAAGAAAAAATAATTTTCGGATTACAGATGAAGTTAATCGTGGACATATGCATATCTTCCTAGCTTACTTTCCGTAATATTAGTTCATTATTTACATCATACTAATAATATTAGACACAATAAATACATGGTCCCATAACACCAAACATGACTAAATTTTTGAATGATGCGTGAGTACCAGATGTTAACGATCCAGTATAATTGCGAAATCCTACAAAGCAGATTAAGGTTTTCTGACTTCTAAGCGACAAATTTGGATTTTGTAGAGAGAGCTACGCGTGCACGAGTCCTGTACGGGTCGTTTTTTTTCACTTTGCGAAATGCATAAGAACTTCATAACATGCTGTAGTCGGAAAGTTCCGAAATATTATTTGTTTTGCGCAGCTAAATATAGTAAGGAGTTTTGTACTTATGTGGCTTCAAATAAGATTTCATAGACTATGGATGCCTACGGCCTATTCGAATTTGCTCCTGTAACAAAGATTTCAGCTTCAACGTTCAAAGAAAATAAAGTTTAAACAGCAAAGAGTTGGATTAATATCCACTTTTTGTAACGAAATTAAAGATTTGGATATTCAAATTAATAATTATACTTTTCTCTTGAAGACTTCATTTGGCTTATTTACACGTGCTCTCACATTTAAGATGTATGATGTGTTAGTTTAGCAGGAGTAAAAGAATTTTAAGTAAAAGTCATGATAGGTATGGTGTGGTATTTGATATTAAAATGAAAATCTTTAAGTGACAAAGTTGTAGAGGTGCGCGTACTACGCCGCTCGACACGCCGCGCGTCAAACTTTTGCACTTCGCGAAATGCATAAAGAATTTTATAGGACGTCGGAGGAGGAAAGTTAAATTTAAATCAACGCATTTTTTCCATGTACCTAATAAAGATTAGTTAGTTAAAAATATATTAAAATAAAATGATTGTGGAAAATCCTAAACAACGTTTCGAACGCTTATGATATTTTCTTAAATATAAATTTAGTTAAAATACAGTTTTTTGTGTGATGTATCTTTTAAAATTATACATACAACTACTAATCAGATTTATTTAAAATTATAAAAAAATGTTATTTCACAAAATATAATAAAACTATTAAGTTAATGATTTTCTTAGGGATCTTTATAAGTTTTCATATTAGGCACAAGATGACCTACAATATTGGTTTTGCAGGCTATATATTAAATATATATGAATCAAGTTTAAAATTATTCAAACAATTACTAATTACTTGTGACGACGTGACAGAGAATAAGTAGATATACATAAGATTTTTTAAATCAAAGTAAAATATACCTAACTTCGTTTTATGAATCGTGCATGTCAGTCTATAGTACAGTACAATATATAGAGTAGTCGTTTGAAGTTAAGAATTAATTTGAATAATAATATAAGTTTTTAGAAGAGTAGCAACCGAGCGAGAAGAATAACTCACCTAAGTGATCACTGCAACACATGGACATCCAAATCTCACGTCAAATACGATTGAAGTCCTGTCTGAGCTTGGATGTATAAGCGTTACTACGTCTATAGGTATCCGGCAACCACATCTCTCAAACCGAAACTCAAGAATTGTTTCACAGCGAATCAGGTTATACATGGTAAACAAAAATTAATTATTAATATATAACTACTAACCTATTAAATAAAATTTACGTGTAAATCCGATTTACAAAAGTCCAAATATACGAAAGGCGCAGTTGGAAAACGCGAACGCAAACAAGAGCAAATGAGATGTACGCTAGTAAATTTGGCCTTAGGGTAGTTGTGAATTTTGCACGGGGCGGTGCATTATGCGGCGCACGTAGCGCTGTCTGCACGAGGCGGCGCGGGCGCGCGAGGGCAATATTCCGCTCACTGCGGCCACCGCTTGCGTGCTCCTCTATCACCGAACCTCATTTATTATTTAAGGCTTGCCGTACCGAAATGTACTTACTGCCGCACGTGGAGCTGACTTCTCTAAGTGTTCCCCTTTATGACAAATCGATGCTCCCACCAGACCTGCAACTGAACTATCTATCAGTTACCGTGTACGCTCTCCAAACTTCGCGACTGAAAACATTTAATCCGTAAAAGCAATCTCCAAAGAGGTAATAGGAAGAGGATTCCGTGCATATTTATTGCCGGTCTCTAAACCGTTTCTCGGGTAATTCGGTACAAGCAAAGCGACATTATTTTTGTAGTAATTTCAGCGAATGTCCTTTAAAATATTCAGAGTGCTGTAGCTGAGCCCATTAACGTGCCCGGGCGCAATTCGGAGCGAGGACTCGTCCGCAAATGGCGGCGATATCATTAACTTGACCCCCGCAACTATCCGTCGTTCCGCAAGTTTTTCCCAATATTACACGGGAGAGGAATTCGCGACACAATGGTGCACCACCCTCCTCTAATTTGTTTACACCGTGTCTGCAAATATAACAAGAACTTGTCCGTCCCGAAGGGATGAACTTGATATATGTAAACAGGTCTACCGAAATAAGCTTTGCCACTACCTATAGATTTATTTATTTTTAGGAATTAATAACAATTTTTTTAAATCCCTAAAGGTCAGACTTTTCCTACTTTATTTCAAATGCAAAGAGCGAAAAATATTAAATATATTAATTCAAAGTAAATAAATTGCATAAATTGAATTGACATTCAAATTATGGCCAAGGTTTTTTCAAACATCGCCTCGGAAAATGGATAACGAATTTTCGCAAGAAAAAGAAAACTTCCCCTATCTTCAGACTACACAAAATATGTGGCGCGATACGAAGATAGGTGTACGGAATTCCTAACCAAAGTTGTGCGAGGGATTTCTCAGCTAAAGAAATAACGCTGAAAACTCACTAGCATTGAACAAACGGTTGCCAGAGTGGGGCGGTTCTTTCAGATATGCAGAGCAAATTATAAGGCGCTCTGGCAGCCACTGCACAATTTGAATTTATGAACTTTTCTTTAAAACTCACACTCTCACTAGAGACGTAGATTGCGGGTAATTTGACACAAGCAATTAGGTTTAAACTGCGCTAAGTGCTTGTTGTATTCGACTTGGATTTCTTATAACTAAATAATTCCTTTTTACAACCCGAGGCCCTAAACGCTGGTTATGGAGGTCATAAACAGTTTTGTAACCACTAATTAAAACTTGCGTGAACATATACATTGTAGCACGACGAGTTATTTGCCGGTGGGTTAAAAATGCAGTAGAATGAGGCCACCCCCGACCCTCACCCTCATCTCGTTTCTAAGAAATTGTATTTGCCAGCAGGGTATCGTACTCTTAATTTGAAATTATGGCTTTCTAAAAGAATCGTCCATTTAATTTTCACGGGTAAACACACTCGTGCAACAAACTGCTTGGCAATGCTTTTCGTACTCATGACACTAATTGCTCATTATAACTAATTTTAAAATTAGCCCCTGCAGTGTGGATGCTGAAAGTTTAAGAGCAACACACGTAACTAATTTCAATTTTATTCTGTACGTGGCCTAAACATTGATAGCCTAGTGGTTAAGATTCCGGCCTCTCACGTTAGGCGACTGGGATTCGAATCCCGCACGCGCCTTTGATTTTTCGAAGTTATGTGCGTATTAGTAATTAATTATCACTCACTTACACATCTAAGAGTTTTTTGTAAACTTCTCGAAGGTGTGTTAATCCGCGCTTGGTCAGCGTGGTACACTATAGCCTACCGCTTCTGATTCTGAGAGGAGACCCGTGCTCAGCAGTGGAACATTAATAGGTTAATGTTGACGTGATCTATGCGAATGTATATGTTCGTTTAGGTATCTTCTCGTAAATATCGTATTTAGGCCTATCATATCGTATCGTATTGAGTCCTAGAACATTCCAGCACGCTATTCCATATATCATCCTGTGTCTGATGTTTACGAATTACCCATAAAGGCTCCAACAAGACTAAATGATTGTTATTCAATGATAACAGCCAGAATTAGCAGTTTAAAGTGCCCTCCGAATGAAAATCGCGTATGAAATTTAGCCACAATTTAGCGGTACACCATTCAATTCCCGACCGCGCCCGACGTTGCTTAACTTTGTAGATCGGTTGCGTTCTGCGGGAACCGCGGGGCTTTCCCGCGCTTTGTTTTCTTTTTCGCTTAATTTTTGCTCAACTGTACAGATAAATAAAATTGTCTGCTTATTATTTAAAAATAATTGACATTTTATAGTGTTTATTTGCTCGATAAAAATACAGAAATACGTTTTAAAAAATGTTTTTATGTCTATGTATCTTTTGGTTCTAATTTCTTAAAAAATTAAACCGATTTTAACCGGTCTTTTCGCAAATATATATCACTTTATATGGAATAACATAAGCTGCTTAATCCCGAAATTGTTCATATGGTGTTTACAATACAGAGCCGATTTTAAAGAAACTTTGGAAAAAAATCCCGAAATGAAAAATATTTTACCATCCTGGAAACGGAATGCTGAACGGAAAACTGGTAAGTACTGAGACATAGAATTAAATTTTGTATGAAACTAATTTATCGTGTTGCTTACTAGTAATATCCAGATATATCCAGATATAGCCGGTTCGGCTCGGACTATAGTTGTTTTACAATGGAAACAAGGCAGACAATGTGGCTGAAGTTAAATGCATCTCAGCTTTGCAGAAATCTACAGGGGTGGGCTATGAACTAAGAACTCTAACGTGAGGTACGTTATACAATTATATTGGTCTCAGCGATTCAAAGTTACTTGTGGGCTTGCAAATCAGCGAGAACCCTGGACCGCAACTTTGCCCGCCCGCCAAATTACAGACTGTCATCTCGGCTCAAGTAACCTGTTGACACTAACTTGTGATATTTCTCTAAGGCTTTGTTTGCCGTGGACACAACTTATATCGATGCCATCAGAACAACAGGATTTCCGGACACTTCTGAAATAGATTAAGTTGCTTCAGCCCCGTCTTGGGAGTATTATTGCAAATATTGTTGTTTTTACAAGAGAGGTGATTATTTAATGTTATACTTGCACATTTTACTTTCAATATTTTCATTTTTTAATGAAATTTGATAAATTTAATACTTAATAGGTCTGAATAGGTGGTGGAACTATAGTTCTACCGGGGAGGTACCACTGCCGCCCTCATAAGCCGCAGTAAAGCAATTCTTGTATTTCAATTGAAGAGGTGCTGTTGTCAGATATACTTACAAGGGATTTAACCGTCTTATTCTTCAGACGTAATGCATCAGTGTTTGACCTCAGATAGGATTACAGTTCTGTCTGAGATTAGATGTAGGTGTTCATAAGCTGCGGTGATCACTTAACATCACTTAATGTATAAATTTTAAAATAATGTTGAATCGAAATATAAAATGTAACATTATGGCACGTCACTTACATTCAAGATTCATATGTTATGTACATTTTAGAATACAGATAAGTCAATTCAGAAACAGAGTCACATAGGCCACATTTGAACGCATATGAATTCCAGACGGGCACATATAGCGTTCGCGTCTTGAAGTCATTCCCCTGGCTGAAGATCCCAGTCCCGAAGCTACGTAGGTTTAGTTTGAAATTTCATTCTTTTCGAACACATATCTCGACTTCGTCCGGGAATCTACTTTACATTTCTCATCCTAATGGCCATTGGGAGAAAATTGGAAAAGAAGTTTCGTGTCCGCATTCACATTCCTGTAGCTTGTTCGATAGAACCATTTTAAGAAAAGGGAATTGTATCAGATTTGGTATTCTCGAACAACATGTGCCGGTTCGGATCAAAAGCGGTGTGGTTAAAAGTAATTTAGGTCTTATCGTTCGTTCTTAAAGCCATTTCAACTCGAATAGAAATAATCTTGTTAAAATTATACTTCACTTTAATAACATTGCAGGCTAACTGACCCGATTACTTTATTCCCGAGGACAATTGGACGCGTTAGTTTGCTTTGTATAATAAATAAGAGTTACAATTACACTTTAAGAATTAGAAATTTTCTATTATTATAAATATAACTTCAGGATAGATCAAGATGGAAGAAAATGTGGATTGTCATGGTTACTGTTCATTTGAACATACATGTAGACAGTTTTGATAATCACATTAGTTTTAAAACTCAAATTTGCAAATAGAATAGCGGAAAAACCAAAAATCCTTTGCAGACACTTGAATGTTTACTTTCTTACGCTTTTTAAAACGCTTGCTAAACTCATAGCACCACACTCAGATTCCCGTTGTCGTGGGTACCATGGACCCTTACAAAGACGGGTACACAAACATCCAGACTCAGAAATGAAATCTAAATTCAACATTAAGATGTCTGCCTGGCAGGGAATCATGTGGAGTTCTTGTGTGGCAGACCGGTATGGTTGCCGTTGCTATATGCTGGTCGTCGTTGTTCACGATCAGTAGATTTATAAAATGAAAATGACTAATATTGACACATTGAATACACTACGCAGTGTATTTTCAACATTCCCGGTAGCTTACTTATTTATAATGCTCTACAAGCTCGAACATTGTTGGACATATTAAGACCTGTGCTGTCCTACCTCACGGCACGCGGAGATTAACTCGCTCTCGACGGAGACAGTCTCCCGCAAGGTGATTGTCATCCCATTAAGGGCAACCAGCTAGGTAACTTGCCGTCATGTGCCCGTTTGACTGAGATTAAATAATGCTGGTAGCGTTTATGTATTAACTAACAACATGGACTTTCTTTCTCTATTTTTATTTTCAGTTTATATCTTTAAGTAAGTGGGATAGTATGCATGTCGTGCACTCTATTAAAAACGATTTTACTATTTTCCTCATATTTTGTTTCATTCCTTCTACTACGCTCGTTGGTTTTAAATACTACTAACCAAAAAACTAACTTACTACTGCTATGACTAGTACTATTAACTTTGGCACATTTCGTGTGAAGTATAACTTACACTTAATTGTAACATAGACTATAATATTCTCTATATATAAATTCGCACGTAAGAATTTTTTTTTTCATGAGTTATGGTAAACAAAGGTGAAAAGCGGGAATTAAGATCCACAACATGAGGTAGTATAGTAAAGTACGATTTAAAAAAGTCAGCCCGGGTACAATATTAGTAAATTAGAATTTTATACGGTAAATCCAAGACTTCAACAAAAACTATCATTATGTTGATAAGCAATCTTAGTAAGTGCATTTAGCGAGCTTTTTGAACTCACCCGTACTTGCGAATGGGTTCTACGAATTTAGTGGTTATACGTCCCAGGTGATATAGAACATGCGATGTTTTTATGGAATTCCGATGGGGTGAGAGGGGGCATTATGTGGTGGACGCCCTTCCTAGGGTTCGAGCTCCGGGATGATGCCTATGGTGCCATTGACCTCTATCGATTTGTGTTCACAAATGGCTTAATTGCGATTTGTGTGACCAGTACACTATAAAGATCTATTATATTGGGGTCTAGCCGATTAATTGAACAGGTAAGCATGCCTTTGGTTTATTAATAATATATATGTATAATATATATAGATTTGTATCTATTGTGGCGTTAAAGAAGGTTGTATCATCCTTTATAATTACAAATAAATAATGTTTTTATTAATAACAATATGAGAAAATTGTATATAATCTTTTACTTATTGTCCTTGATCCACATTATATGGACTTAGAAAATTTATAAATTAATTTACCACAGGAAAGCGTTCTGTCATTGTGTGGGACATTTTTTTTCCTTTTGCGTTTATGATAGTCTTTAAGGCCCATCAATACTTACGCGACGGTAAATAAGTAAAACATTTTAGGAGGTTATTATCAAAAGTTACAATTCGAAATTATGGTAACAATATCAGTCGCATTCCAGTCCAGGGATCGAATTCAATCATGGATTGCGACGCGAATAATCTGAACCGTCGGAGCGCACTGGGCTCAGTGCGAGATCCAGTCTAGTAAATGGAGCGGGAGTCTATTTTTTAATCCAGAACACCCATTCCGACGCCACTGACAGACGTTCGGATATATACTGGATAATTTTGGCCAACAGTGAACGGTCAATCCAGTGCCAATCCAATATGAAATTACTGTCAGTACTGACAACAAGTATTTAGTGTATGAAATTACTGTCATTACTGACAGTAATTTCATACACTAAACACGTGTTATTGTTTTTTGCGGATATTTTTTTCACAACAATGGTGATAAAGTTAACTGAAGAACGATTTTTGCGGTTGTTACTTTATATAGTCAACATGACATGTTTCATCATCATCATCAACCCATTAATGTCTCACTGTTGGGCATGAGTTTCCTCAAAGAATGACAGATAGCCAGCGTGGTGGACAATTGCCTAACCCCATTGTCAACCACGCTGGCTATATGCGGATTGGTAGACTTCATACACCTTCGAGAACTTTACAGAAAACTCTCAGGCTTGTAGGTTTCCTCATTATGTTTTTCTTTGCCGTTAAAGCAAGCGATAATTTATTTGTAATACGCACATTACTTCGAAAAATCGCAGGTGCGTGCGGGATTCGAACCCCGGAATCTTAACCACTAGGCTACATGTTTATGGGGTATAATATTGGAATGCTATAACAATAAAGCAATGCGCCAATCTGGTTTGAAAGAAAATTGTGAGACAAAGATATTTATAACCTGATTTTATTTAATCTGTTAGCTGTGAGGATACGCAAATTCGTTTTTCCTGTTTCAATTCTTTTTCAACCACATCAATAATAAAATTTCTTGTAACAATAACCATTGAATACATTGCAAACATATTATTAAGTACTAATCTAGAAATCATTATCTATATATCTATATAGTTTTTACAATTTTACAATTGGTACATGGTAGAAATATAGTTCGAGCGGGGAGTTATCACCGTTTCCTTCATAATCTACCGTGACCCAAATCTTGTGTTTCAGTTGGAGAGCTGTGGTTGCTCGGTATACTTACAGCGAGACGACTATCCTAGTTCTCAGGATTAGTTACGCATCCGCGTACCACTTCAGAAAGGCTTTCCGTCCTTTTTGAGGTTAGATGTGGGTGTCCATGGACTGCAGTATTTAAAGTCAAATGGTTTGCTACTCTTCATATAAAAAATTAAAAAGAAACGGCTTTTAAATTACTGAAATAATGTACACGATAAAACTCAGTCCAGTATGGCGGTGGATTGATCCACAAGATTATTAAACTAAAATAATATAAACCGGCCTTTTCCCTAATTGACTTTATTTTTAGCTTTTTAGCAATCGAAACGTATTAATGCATTTTCCTTCGCGATATTATTAGAGCGGTGACGCAGATTTTCTTTTAAGTCAAATTAGTTAACCTTCCCCGAAGAGTAGTGTAATTGGATGTAAAGCTTAATTTGTTTTAAGGCCCGCTGCTATATCACCAGCACCCTCATAAATACCTCCCGACTGTTTACTTGGAAACGTATTTTAATTGAAGTCACTGTATAAAAACTGACGTAATTATTTCGTTTTGTCCAAGTTCTTAATTTAAAGTTTTATGTTTGTTACGAAGCTTATTTTTAGTTACGCAGATCATTTAAGGCTTTTGTGAGTAAAAATGTTTCTCACCTATATTATTTATTAGTTATATTATCAAAAGCTATATACCTATATCTAGGAGCGAATGAAAGTGGCACCGTCCGTTTCAAAAACAAACAACCTGAGATTTCTTTTATTAGCCTTTTAAAATTTGATTATTCAATACACATATGAATAAATGTTGCCCGACATTTCCCGTCTGCCTGAAATAGCTAATCTCGATCTACCAAAATACCAAACATATTGAAGCAAGGCTTGAGCGTCATAAATACGAGTAATGTAGTTTGAAGGTTTAGAAATAAAAAATAATTCGCATATTTACAATCCCATCATCATCACCCCATTACGTCCCACTAATGACCACGGGTATCCTCTCAGATTGAGAAGGGTTAGTCCATAGCGAACCACGCTGGCCAAGTGCGGATTGGTAGACTTTACACACCTTCAGAAAACTTTATAGAGAACTCCCAGATGTGGAGGTTTTCTCACGATGTTTTTCTTCACCGTTGAAACAAATGACAATTAATTTTTAATATGCACATAACTTCGAAAAATCAGAAGTGCGAGCGGGTTGCAATTCCCAGACCCCCAGTGTGAAAGGCCGGAATCTTAACCATAAGGCTGTCACTGCTTATTTATTATCTCACTTTTACAATTTTGGTTCTTAACATCTTCTATAGTATTGTAGAAGAAATAAGCTATCGAAAATGCAACGGTTTCAAACGGATTCGGAAAATCTAACATACACATTTAGATTTTATTTGGCTGCGTTGTTGTTAAAAATGTAATCAAAAAGTTTATACCAATATATCAAAGTTACAATTGGCCATATATCTAGGTCCAACAATGAAGCTTGAAAAACTAGTTAAATAAGTCTATGGTAATAAATTTATTCTAGCGTATTACGACATGTTATTCAACTAAACGTCTGTAAGTTGTTAGTTGACAGAAATAAGAGCTTTCAAACTTAGAACCAAGATTTACTACTTAACTTCAGAATTGCACTGAACTTTAATCACTACGAGAGGAACAGGCGGATTCGCCAGTTACGACAATACGAGTGCTGTGTGCGTGACCCAGTTTTGTTTTCCCCTGGGAATGGAAGTTTTTTTAGAAAAAGGAACTATCCGTTGTTTATTAGGGTAGGTTGTGTAAAGTCGATTGTTTCTCCGGAACGATTCGCCGGGGAACGGCGCCTTCTCGATCCGGTGGTTTTCTGGAGTCGCGGTCCGCTTCGCCTTAATTTACTGCGGTGCTAACCACGCAGCTCGCAGTTCGTATTCATTACCCACCTGCCCACCCGCTGGAGATTTAAAGCCCCTCGGCACCACCGCTCTCATTTACCACTACTCAAATATTTATTTAATTACCGAGATATGAAGCATCTCCATAAATTCTGTGAGAAACGTTAGCATCTAATATGAGGGCGATAACAAATGAATTCCGGGAAACGGAATACCATTGTATCGGTAGGAATGCAATGACAGAATATTAGATTGGAAGCGTTTCGAAACAGTTGTCGAAAATTTCCCCTCTGGCGAGACAGCAAAGAACACGACCGATGCTTGCATCCACTGATTGGAACGGCTGTAAAAGATGATCGGTTAGCTACTCGTATGTGCACAAAATAAAGGCGTGTAAATGTAGAGCTAACCGTTACTAGCCTGTATTGCGATACGTGAGTACGAAAATAAATAGCTATTGTTTTAGTATAGAACTTACCGATACGAATAGATATTTACATAAATTTAATGCTAACGATAATATCAAACATCGGAAGACGTTAGATCGATGGTTGTTCCATCTGGAACGTGGGTCTGAGTTGTATAACTGATAGAATCTGTGAAATTAATGAAACATGGTCACTATTATTGACGACCCATGTAGCCCAATGGTATCCATTCCGGACTGACACGTAGAGGGTTCCGGGTTCAATTCCCGGCAAGGCAGACATATAAATGATGAGTTTAGATTTCTATTCTGCGTCTGGGTGTTTGTGTATTCGTCTTTATATGTGTCCATGGCAATTTTCGCACAGGAAATCCTAATGTACTATAAGAGTAGAAAGCGTTTTTTTTTTATAATTATGAAATGTATTGTTAGACTATTATTTATGACTTTCATAAATATGACTGTGAGTACTTAAAACGGACAATATAGCTGAAACTATTAACTAAACTGACGCATTAGCGTGCGCTCTTATAGACTGATTCTAATAAATATACTGACCCTTACAATCCCAAAATGAGCGAAGTAGTTTGTATTGTTCATTCCGGGCATATATGATGAAGCAATTATCCTTGGTCGGTGTAGGAGTTATTTTATTGCGAGCCGGGGTCGTCGGGCGGGGCAGCCCTGTGGCGGGCGCACGGCCGTATTTACGGGACCTTCTTGAACGCGACATTTGTTTGGCGCTCAACTAATGCGGCTATCGCTTATATAAGGCCCAGCCAAAAGAATGGATTGTGCGTTTGACCCGTAAGTTTGATTCTAACTTTTTTCTTTTATTCGGATTTAAGATAACATTACGACACGTGTAACACGCTGTTAATATCAAAAAATGTTTGGCACCCAAACATACTTGGAATGTACCTGTATATTAAGATATGTTAAGATTAACGTTCCTTCTTAATAGCTACAATCAGCAAAGTATTCGGGAGTAAAAGGTAAACGAACATTGCTTATTAGGAACGCAAACAAAGGTAACATTCTATCTAAATTCTTGCGATGTCTACGACCCCTTCCGTTTCACTTTAAACTACATCACCATGCAGGTACTATCTGTCAAAATACTATCTGGATTGCAATCTTAATGGCTTCTACGTTACATAAATAAGTAAGCAAACATACCGCGTAGACTAACTACATCGTGAGTCGAAGTTCAGAAAAATACATGAGTTATAATTAATTTAGCTTGATAGATTGTAATATGTTACTGTCAAAAGCGGATTGATTTTCACTGGCGATTGCATCCATATTTTATATCGGTGAAGGCATGCTGCACACCCTCACGTCTTAGCGTTAACATAATTAATTTTATTTAGTTACTTTCAGAAGTTACTTTAAATTAGATTTGTATGTGGAAATATCATTTAATGTTATAGATTGTAATGATGTAGAGTCGAGCATGCATTCACGTATAACACCGCTGTGATGCGGATATATCATGTTATGAATACAGCAGTTTGAACACTGCTTTTATAAAGCAGAAATGTCTTTTCTGTCTATGTCTCCTGAGTTTGGTGATAGATGCGTTGCTACACGCTTGACACCGATCCGCGTGGCGCAGTTATAACCGTAGCGGCTTGCCACGCAGAGGGTTCCAGTTTCAATTCCTGACCAGACAAGCATCAAAATAATTTAGGCTTCTCTAGTTTTGAATATTTTGGTCTATAGTACCTACATGCAATCTTATTATCTTATATGGGTGTAGAAAATGTTATATGTTAAAAGAAATAGATATTATAAATTAAGCGTCCCCCCGTAATTTCAGAAAATACTGTACACATTTTGATACGATTTTCATTAACATAACAAAGGATAATCTGTATAGGTTATATATAGGCAGTAATTTATAACTATTTTGCTAATGGTATAATATTTCTAAATTTGTCGGAAAAATTGTCCCTTCTGAGAGCTTCGGTAGCATGCGCAGCGTAAATAGTTAAATTTACACGATAATAATCTGAATAAGAATACTCTCTTTAAAAATGTTCTAAAAAAGTCTATCTATTTGGGTTGGTTTACAAAAATATTTTTTATGATTTTAAATATTGGCCTGAAATAATTCCTTCTTTGCGAAAGTGTTTGTCCTATAGTATTAATCCTTATCCAAATAAGTATGTTAGCAATCTTAAGTATTTAATTTAGACACACACAGAATCACAGTATACCCCATCAGAGTATATTGTGATTCTGTGTGTAAATTTTAGCAAATACGGCAGGCAGCATATCGATCCGACTGTAGATAAAATCTATGCTACCCGTGAAAGCCGGGGCGGATCGCTAGTCTAAGACAAAACTTTGAATGTACTTGTGTGGTACCAATACAGTCTTCATACCAGAGCACAGCAACGTGCATTGCTGCTAAAACAGATAGCAGCAAGGCTCTGTTTCTGAAGCCGTTCCTGCAATCGAACAATGGTTATAAAGTTCTACCACTCATATATCTAACCTACTTAGTACGAAGTTAACCAAAGAATGTTAGAAGAATCGCCATAACTAAAAGAGGATTATTTAAAAGCTCGCTACCTTCTTCGAGCCCATTTGATGTACCAGCCTTACATATTATCGAAAAAGGACGACGATTCGTTTTATCTCCGTACGGCTAAAGGTTTTATCGATAGATTTACTTTTTAAAATATATTTGTACGTAAGAATATATATATATATATATATATATACGTTTCAGTA
>DWKL01001385.1:0-14792 GCA_018249415.1 Phareas burnsi | reverse complement strand
CCAAGTTATGTGGTATCATGGTCACCCTCATAGCCAGGTTGAATTTCGATTGGAGACAGGTGTAGGTGTCGGGTGTACTTAAAAGCGAGGCGATCTCAACTGGTGTTATGTGGTCACTAAAGCCCGTGGACATCCACATCTAACCTCAAGCACGACTGAAGCCCAGCCTGAGGTCGTAGGTAAATGCGTCAATGCTCCTGAGGACTAAGGAGATCGCCTAGTATTTAAATGTACTCGATAACCGTACTCTTCCAACCGAAATACAAGAATTGCTTCACGTCAAATTGTAAGGGCGGCTGAGGTACTTCCCGGACGAAATAAAGATCTACCACCTATAAAAATGATGTTTGTTAAGATATTCGCCATAACCGATATACAATGAAAATTTACTTGGGTATATATTGCGATTCAAAAGTAGGTCTGACGGGTGTGCGGACGATATGGGCTTAGCAATATTGCCGTTCTTAAGTTATAAGGCTGTTAAAGCACCACTTTTTAGTTATGACCAACATTTTTTAAATAATAAGAGGATAATGTTTAAAAAATAATGTCACTTAATAACTAGACGTTATGCAAGATTTTGAGGTATTAAAAAAAGAGCACTTTCAAATAATGAAACTTTTCATTCAAATTTGACTGTTTACGAAAAGCTTTAAATTTTTAAATTTGCCTATATGTTGGATAACGGCATTTCAGTTCAAGGACAGCAGAATACATTTTTCCCGGGACTGTAATACCATGTTGCTTGCAGACGTGCCGTCGCTGCTGGTGTGGTGCGGGGCGTGCGCCGTGTGGCAGCACACGGGCTGCGGCGCGGCGGGGCGCTGCGCCGCGTGCCGCGCGCCGCTGCCCGAGCCGCCCGCCGCGCCCGCGCCCGCCGATCCCCACCGTCTCTTCACCGGTACGTGGACGTGATAATCCAAGGTCGTGAAACACATAAAATAAATGGTTATTCCAATATTTCATGGACTTTTCAATATTTTTTATATTTCATACTAGCTGATGCCCGCTACTACGTTCCCGTGAATAAGAACCATTGACCACACCGACCGTCCTTATCCGCGTGTTCTGTCCCACTTCGCATATTTTTTTGTGTAAACTTTGCATATTAATTGCTCCACAAATAAGAATCTTAGTGTGATGTTAAGACTAAAACTTTCTTCAATAGCCTTCAATAATTTTTCAATAATAATTCAAAAATATTTTTTAAAATCCGACTGGTTCTTCCAGTGATTGGCGCGTTCAAACGAACAAACCAACTCTTCAACTTTATTATATTAGTATAGATTAGACTTCTGCCTTCGACATACGGTTACCTCCTGTATGACAGTCTTCAAAATGGTCGAGCTGTAACCTTGGTTCTACTTTTCCGATCTTGTCAAAGTTTTGGCAACAACAAACTGTTAAAAGTCCAGCTGAATTGTTCTTAGGTGCCTCACGAGTAACATGCCAACAAACAAAAAATCTAAAAAAAAAGTTTTGTGTTCAGAAACACTTATATCTTCTATGTCCTGATACAGCCCTCTTACAATTTTGTAAACGTATAGATAAGTTGCAAACTAGTATGCAATCCATCTGATGGTAAATGGTTACTACCGCCCCTGGACAACTGTGACCAATAGGAGTCACTCCTGAACAGAGTCACTCCTCCGTTACTTCTGACCACTGTGAAATGTAAGATGGAACGTCTAGAAAAACTGTATTTGCCTTACGAAATCCTCTAAATCAGACCACAACAGCTCTATGCTGCTGGCATAAGACAGAAACAAGCGCAACGGTGGTGACGCCGAAGGAGAATATTCGTTTATAAACATAAAAGTAGGAAACCAATGTGGGGTCCACCTGATGGTAAGTGGTCTCAACCCAAACCCAACTAGAACTCCTATCTGAGGTCGAGCACAGATCCGTTGCTACCCCTGAAAGCTGTTGGAACATCTCCAATAAGCTTCTCTCTTTAAACTAGAACACAGCTTCATTTAATATTATTTTTATAAAGCAGAAATAGGTACAACGGTAAAATTAAACTAATGGAAAACGGGAACGGAAATCTACTCTATGGCCGTCCGGATTTGACAATATTTGGTGTTCAGAACTCCAACCTTTGGTTTCCGAGGGAGTAAAAATATAGTAAAATAAATTGGATTATCATGTGTGTTTAGGATTAAAAATATTAAAAACGAATTAATTTTTCTGAAACTCTAAGAGGCATAATATTTATTCATATCTTAATATTTCCAGACAAATTAGCCGAGCGCAAGCGTTTGCAAGAGAAAAACATAGAACTTTGTGTGGAATTACGTAAATTGGAAGCGAGAGCGGCAACACTCAAGGAGAATCTCGACGAACACAATGCAGAGAAGCGTCAACTGCTCGCAGATCAGATCAAGACGCAACGGAACCTTCAAAAGCTGCTGGACTTCATCAGCCATTTCAAGGAGACGTCTATTAGCATCCGTTCCACGTCAGCCAGTGAGTCTGGCAGTGAAGTCAGTAAAAGCAACGAAGAATAAGTAAATAAGTGAGTGTTCTTTTAAATAATAATTTATTGCATAGTTTATACACTTTTGTGGTGTAATTTCTGTGTTTCTTTTCCTTTGGTGATAGAATTTTAAAAAGCCATCATGGATCAACTCTGGAGGCAACATCTTACACCTATTTCTGACATATAACAGTAGTGTTAAATGCTGATGTGTTATGGTTTGATAGGTGTGGTAGGGAAATACCTTTAAATAAAACGTACCAACTATGCTCCGAGGACCCACCTGTATCCTATCTCAGGAAGGACTTCAATTCTATTCGGGTTGACTACAGATGTCCATAGATGGCAGTGACCACTTATCACCATAAACTGCTTGCCCATTTACTATTTCTATACTATAAAAATAATAGTTCATTCTTCACCTGCAATGGTTCCATCACACCTGTTTCTTCCCTATAAGGACAGTAAAGACCTACAGTGGTCTGGTTTGAAAGGTATGATAAGGTAGCTTAACTTTTTCGAGATGTTCTATCTCAGTTCTCAGGGGTTTGTGTACCAACACATGTGTTGGTCGGGTTTAAGTAGGACTGTTGTTCTGTGTGGAGTGGGTAACTAAATTCATGATGTTCATAGGCAGAGGGGACCATTTGATGTTAATACATGGTGGGCTGCAAAGCAACGTATTTTTGATATTTGGATGAAGATTGATCAAATTATTTTTTAATCATTTTGGTTTTTACTGTTAAACCATAGTTCTTACTTATGTACAATTGGAGCAATTTTTAGAATTCTTTTTCCAACCCTACCTATTTTTAATATTTGCAATTTTTTATTGCAGGTTGAATGGTCAGAGAAAACTTCTTCTATATCGAATGTTGTATTTTTGTTTAGCTTTAGTTTATTGGATTAGACCCTCTTGGAATTGTAAAGTACGTTCTCTTACATAGTTTTGTTTCTCGTTTTGTAAAATAATAATTAATTGATTGCTTTTATGTATTTTATTAACATGATCAAGTGATATGTTGTAATGTATTTCCGTTTCTTTAGTGAGCATATCATTTATAAATAAACTAAATTAAGGTATATCTGAAGCTAAATGTTGGTTCGTTGTTGTGAAAAAAGATTCGCAATATTCAAATAGCATTATTATCCCAGCCATGTAGAATTAAAAGCTTTAATTTAAGCAATAATTTAATATATTTTAGTACCGTTTTACAAATTGCTGTATGCTATATTTTAAGGAATACTTATTATTTTATAGTAATTATATCCCCACGAATGATCTGACGAGTATGAGTACATGGTTAAAGTTCATTTCAAATTGTACCTGCTATAACACTAAATCAAATTTAAGGAATAGTTAATATTAAGAAATGCCTTACTGTTACGTTTGGATTCTTCAATCGAATAAATTCAATCAATTTATCCAAAAAGCTGGTGTTAGAAGTGCGTCCAATATTTTTTTAGATATTTTTTTTATCACAAGAAGAGCTTTTTAAGAAAATACAATCGGAGCCAGAAAAAACGTAGTGAAATTACTGCGATTATATACATAAGTAGTTATTATATATATTCAAACTTGTTATCAATCACTGTTATTGGATACATTAAAATATTTTTTTTATAACATATGTGCATATAAAGATAATTGTACTGGTCAATTTATAATTAAGCACTAAGTAGATATAGTTTCAAACGAGTAATATCCGAGATATGAGAAGTAACATCAATTTATTTCATAACATACATTGCCATTCCTATCTTTAAATTATTGATAATCTTAAATTTGTCGTTACGTTTTTGATTTATTACAAATAAAATAAATTTTTTTTTGGTAATAGTAATATATATTACGTATGCAAAAATAAACATCGGTCAGTGGAGTGGAATCTTTCTTTATATCCATAGGTATAACTTGTAATTTTTTGTGCTCAATCCTTATTGATATTGTAAATGTGAGAATTAGTTTGCATGTTTATTTCCATAAATCTAAAAATGACTACTTTTATGTGTTCGTTGATTTTGATTAAAGCTTTCGTCAACCGTCTGACCAAACCTTTAATGGCTCAACTAATGAAGTGGCCAAATTGATGAGTATAGGCCATGAACCAAACACATTTTACTAGCTCTGATAACGTACAGACCCTAAGTATTTGTGAGGAAATATTGGAAAACTGCTTAATTTTTAACAGTGTAAGAACTATTGCTGTATATAGTGGTATTTTTATGGATTGGATTGATTTTGCCTGATTACATTAATCTTGGAATTCATGTATTATGGTACCTTTGTATGTAATTAAGAGAATTGATCGATGTTTTGCTAGTAAATGTAATAATAATATTTACTAAGGTTGATTTTACACAAAATTGAACGATTAGCCAAAACAAGTGTTCAGTATTTATTCCTGATAAATAGGTATCAAATTGTCTAGTTATAGAAATATGTCGTTTTGTTATTCGTGAAAGTTAAATGAATTTGTATTTTGTGTATACTGTGATATGATTAGGTTTTCCTTGGTCTAAAAAGTAAATGTTTTGTACAAATACCAAGGTTGTAAATAAATATAAATCAGTTCTTTATTGGGTTTTATTCTTTCCTTCCGACCCTTTAATATAGATAAGTAAATAAACTAATTTATTTATTAACGTCTCTGGTCTATTTCCTCATTTGATGTCTTTGGTCATCCAATATATTCACTGCACTTATGTACTTATTGCTATGAAAATGTTGTGCTCGCGGAACCGTGAAAAACTTACATAGTCTAAAACTTCATAATTTGGAATTATTTTCCCGCCATTAGTAGGTATGTGTCTACAACCACGTGACAATAAGAGTACGTACACCGTCCCTGCGATGATGTCAAATATTAAAGTGATTTTTCGCGTGCTGAACTTATAAAGTCGAAATCGAGTAACGTCAAGTTATCTATTCTTGCATTTTTTAAATAGACAAATCAAATAATAGAATAATATTTGAATAGTTTCTGTCCTATCGTCAAAAATCTATGACATTGTTTTTAACACGTTGACTGCGGTGGCTAATATTCGAAACAATCCGGGCGTGCGGCGCGCGACACAACAGCCGTGTTCCAGTCCGGCAGCACATACCGTATGCGTACGAGCCGCACGCGTGGCGCGGACAGTAAAACACGACAGGTGTGTTTGCAGCAGTCCAAGTGTTAAATGATATGTGTAAATGTGTTGAACCTTTTGTGGTTCGACTCTGGAGTCACTACAGCCACATAGGTGAGAAATAGGTCTTACAACAGGAGTGGTAGGCGTTGCTGTGTTTTGATTGATGTCTGCAGTACGGGAGACATTTATCTACATGAAGCAACCCAACTTAGCACTTGGCTATTCGGTAGTACAGGAGGCAGTTACTAGTTATAGGTGGACAAGCAGTTTGCTGCTTCTATAGTATAAACAAGACAAATTAAATAAATAACAATAAAACCTACTACAAACACTCATTAAGTTTCATGTGCCGCGCTAGAAAAAAACAAAAATAAAAATGCTATTTTCTTTTTTTTTCATTTTGTACCAAGCCAAGCGATGGTGTGTTAAAAGCCATCAAGCAGTTTAAGCCACACCCGCCCCTAAGAAATAGACATAGATAAACACATAAAGATATACACACACTCGGAAAAACATAACGCTGTCATAATCTGGTAAAAAGACTGCGCTAACACGCGTGTAATTTAAGACCCAACGTATCTATTTATAAACTATATTATCTATGGCTTAAAAAATGCCATTCTATAAGTTTATAATACTTACCCGTGTTTCTTTGTACAATATGAAAACAAATACTATTTTTTAATTCTACCTGCCTTTCTATCTGTAGATACCGGTAGACAAAATATTGAAAACGTCTGAAACGATTTTTGACGGCACTTTCACTTCATTCGTGTTAAAGGATTTTTTTATGTTTGAAACGTGACAAACCAGCATGCAGGCCACATTATGTTAAGTGGTCACTGCAACCCATGGACACTCATAACTAACCACAAACAGGCCTGTAGTTTTATCTGAGGTCGTACGTAGATTCGTTAGTATTCATCGAGACTGAAATGGTCGCCTCGCTTTAAGTGTACTGTGCAACCGTACTTCTCCAACCGAAACACAAAAACTGCTTCACGGCGGGTGATGAGGGCGACGGTGGTACTTCCTCGGAAAAACTATAGTTCTACCACCCATCAGAATATTGGTCTTCATAGGAAATTGGTACTTATAATATTGGTTATAGAAAATGTATACAGAAAGTATTACATTAAAGTATTTAAGCAATATTATGCTTCTATTAAGTATTGATAGCTCAGTAGTAAGATTCCGCTCTCTCCCGTCAGAGATCCGAAGTTCGAATCCTAAACTGAAAGTAAACATTGTGAGGAATTCTCAGGCATATACCTGAGAGTTATCCATAAAGTTTTCAAGAATATCTGGATTCAAACAATCCGCACTTGGCCGCTGTGATGAATTATGGCATAAGTTTTCTGAGAAAAGACCCATGACCAGCAGTAAGACAGTAATGACTCGACGATGAAGCTAAGAAAAAGTATGAATTTTTAAATACGATCATAACAGATCATGCAACACTAGGAAAACAGCGCTTTACGCTTTATCAGCACTCTAACTACTATTACCATCGAGCTATACAGAAACGAGCGAGTACCATAATCGACGCTGACTGCCCGTGCCTAACGGCCCAATATAGGACAAATAGCCGACACAGAGTCACAAAGCGCCCATCCAAAGCGCTTTTCATTCCGTTCACTAGTTACTGCAGTTGAGACACGATTCGGTTACACCCACAAACGAAGTTCAACTATAGACGCCCAATCTATACTAATAAATATAATGGCAGTTTCTGTCTGTATTTTTTTTAAGTAAAAGTCTAACGAGCTTCCAGGTCACCAGATGTTAAGTGGTCAGTGCAGCCCATGGACGTCCACGTATAGCTTTAAACAGGATCGAAGTTAGAAGTTCAGTCTGAGTTTGTACGTAGATGCGTAAATACTTCTGAGGACAAAAATGGTCACCTCGCTGTGAGTATGCCCGGCGAATTATAAGCGCGGCGGTAGTACCTCCCCTGACGAACCACGTTCTACCCACCTATAACTGACATTTTCTTTGCTAATATTATTTTTATTTTCGTTATCGAAATATAAAAAAATGTTGTTTTATTTTCTGTAAGTTATCTACTAGCTCATTTTAGAAACTAATTACTTGATTTGAGCGCGATTTTCATTGAAATATGTTTACGAGATGAAATGTAACTATTAATTTGTTATAAAGTTATCTGTTTTTGCATAAAAATCGTTCAGCTATTTCCAAGATATTTTGTATGTCTTATATAAAAAGATGTTTTTGTATATGATATACAAGCCTTTTTAACTCTTTAGCCCTTTAGCCTTTTAACGGGTTAAAAAGGGTTTTGATATTTTTATCGCGAAAATAAGTATACGTTTATTTTGAACTTACAGACAGACTTTAATTAAATTTATTCCTATTAATACATTCTTGCCTTAGTGTGGTTCTTTCCTTAACTAAAGCACGTATAGCTGTGGAACCACAAACAAGGTCGGTAACGACAGGGTTAACTTTAACGTAATCGGTATACGGTCATATGGGCCCTCAGCGTAACATTGGGTTTAATGTTTCTTGACGACTGTTCATGGGTTGTTAAGGGTTGTAGCATAGATGATTACGACAAAACTTTGTATGGATTGTCCGTTTGTGGCGTTCATGCTTAGATTAGGTTAGGGTGAATGAAGGTGTCGGTAATTTTCCTTTATGATATTAATCAAATGGAAGGGTGTTACGCACCTAATAGCATCTAAAATGCCTGTGTTAGATATTCTAGATTGACAAGGGAGCTTTGAAAAAAAACCATGTCCAAAATTCTACTGTATTGTTTTTCCCGAAATTAGTGTTACTCTTATATCGGGTACTTGACTCACGCGTCAATTAAAAATGGGCCATTGTTTATATTTTGCTTCGTTCGGGATGCAGAATTAGGAAGAGATGATCTTATTTATTTTCAACGGGACGTGGTGGAGTATGCTACAAACCTCAAGTTGTGAGGAGGGAACCGTGCCTACCAATGGGACATAAAAGGGTTGCAGCAGTAACTTTATCTTTACAGCTATCCATATATATATATCATATCATATATTTAATCTAAATAAGATGATATTGAGTTACATTTGCACAGATATATTAATTTTATTGTTGATTGGCGTCTGGTCTGGTCTCTTTAAAATAGGCCTTTTATTTCATAAAAACACATAAGCATGCGAGTACATATTATTTTTTCTATTTCTTATTTATGTTTGCACTAGCTGGTACTCTACCGACACACCAGTAGTCGCTTCACGAGTTCAGTTACAGAAGGTTCTGAGTTCGATTATTCGTTAAGGTCCGACATTTAAATGCGCATGTAGATTTGATACGAAATATAAGCTGGATATAAGCGATTTGGGTGAAGCTCTCCATATTATTTAACGTTTTTTATTACTACGCTTTTTATTGACTTTTAGTTATCTTTTCATGTTTTGTTTAGTTTAATATTATTTATAGGTGGTATGTTATATATTTTTTATAAATATTATTTAATCAAATATATTACAGTTAAATAAGTAATAATAAATGTATATTACCTTCACATGATAAATCGTTTAAGTTTTTCTTAAACACAGCAGTGTTTGAAGAAAGATTGCAGTTTAGCAACTGTTAAGTTGGAGAAAAATGTTCGGTGTGCCAACCGACTAGTCGGGGACAAAAGGTCCCAGGGGTAACATTTGTAGCTTGCCGTAGGCTCTTGTACATTAGATAGCGGTGTAGCTATGTGGTTAGATCTTAAGAAATTGCAAGGTTTTTCTATTTAATGTATAGCAAACCGATAATTAGTCTACTTATGTTAAGTGATCACTGCCGTTCATGGTCATAAATAGGAACCGTCGGTTAAATAAAAGACGGTCATATTTTTAAAAAACATTTTTAAATGGGGGGGGGGGGGACAAATTCATATTTGATTGGAAAAGATACATGCGACAACTATTCCATTAATATCGTGAACTAACTCTTTATGAAAACAAACAGAAATTTCGGAGAATAAAGAAATGACATATAGTACTTGTGTCACTTTTCTGTTTAACCTACGATATCATCAAATGGAACAGACGTCCCAGGTGAATTGTTTTAATATTTAGATATGTTCAGTTTCTTCTTTTATGTGTAAGGTTGTAATCTATCCCTTTGATCCTGATTTGACCCGTGCAATGCATTTACCAAAAGCATGTTAATGAATAGAAATCTTGCGAAATTATTTTTATCGATGTTCATAGAATATTTTTTCAATATAATTCGTTCTATAAGTGACTTGTTGGCAATTTAAGAAACCACGGCATCCGCGCAGATTTCAATATTATTTTCTGCGAAGTGAATAATTTCTCTTTGAAAATGTTCTATCTTTTGGCTTTTTTTCACGTCCGCATATGAAATTAAATGAAATAATTTATTTATTGCAGTTATGTAAATTTAAAATTACAATATAATTAGCCCTTGTCAGCGTAGCAATATTTTTGGAATAAATTGAAATTATTTATGGCATAATTAACTTAATTTACAATTAAGTATAACATAATTGAAGTCCTTGTCGGTATGGCAATATTGTTCGTGTTTCGTCGGTCTGCGGAGCGCTCCTACATAATGGCGGCTTACGTCAATTATGTTTTTGGTCATGTAGAATACACGCCCGATATTTTATAACTAAAATATCTGTCGATAATCTTGAGTGTGTGTGAGAATATTTCCCGTTCACGACAACTAACCAACACAAAGAATGCGTTAACTCGCAACTTGTTATCGGGAAGTTTGTAGCCCGCCGCGGCAAGAATTGCAAATTGCGATAATTCCAACTACGCCAATAAATCAGCTACACCCGTTCAACTTTTTTCCTCGAGGGTGCAAGCTCCGCCATTGTTGGTGATTGATCGCGTTGCTCCCGTACTTAAAAGTTCCTTTGCTTGCGAACATATGCTCCGAAAGAGTTTGGGACACAGTTACATCGAGCATTGACACATCCTAATAGAAGAATAAGTATTATTTATAGCTTTTAAATTAGTCGTGTTAAGAGCTAAAGAAATATATTTCAACTATGAATTATTGCCTCTGAACCAGTTTAAGTTAATGCGTAGTGGTAGTGCCTTGTATCAAAACATTTTTTTTAGTAATACTTTTCTAGTGACTCATTCTACATTCATAGTCCCACACTAGAATTTCCTGTGTCGTGAGTACAATGGACCCGTAAAGAAAAGTGCACAAACACCCAGACCCAGAACCGAAATATAAATTCACCACTTAGGAGTCTTTCCGTCCCGGAATCCAACCCGGGACTCTTTGCGTGTCAGACGGGTATGGTTACAGCTGTGCCGCGGGTAGAGGATGTGGATGCGGGTATTAGAATGTGGAAAATTAATATGTCTATTGAGATGATTTAGAATAATAATAATAGTACTTATATAACTAAAATTAAAATACGAAGTGTAAAAAGTAAATGGACAATGCCCTTCTAAATGTGTTTCTTTTGTAAGAGTTATTATTTTTCAACAGGCAGACGAATCATAGGATTTAAGGAAATATGGGAAATATTTGATTATGGCTACGAGAATCGTCTTTATAAATCTTCATTTTATTGCTGTAATCATTAATAATAATGATTAATTTTGAAATCGAAGTTGTTAAAAATGTTACTTACGGTTTGGATGTAAGAGTTCATCTTAGAATTTATTTATAGAGTCCAGTTGACCATTAGAGATATACGTTCGTGTGAGAAAAGCAGTAAATTAACCATCGATGACGCCCTCGGGAGCCGACGCTGCAGGCAATGATGTAATAGCGATTTATAGCCCTCGCTAATTGCCCTTAATTTGTTTTATGTCCACTGACTCATATAACTACGAGCGCCTAACATCTCCTGACAAATCCTTATCATCATCACATTTAGATAGGTAGAGCTTGCTGGTGGTAGTTTGTCCAAGGAAGTACAACAGTTGCCCTCATAATTCGCCGTGAAGCAGTTTTTGTGTTTCGGTTGGTGAGGTGCGGTTGCCGGGCATAGTTACAAGGAGGCGACACACAACGAGGCGACCATCTTAGCTCTCAGGAGTACTAACATATCTATGCACGACCTCAGACAGAACTTCAGTTTGGTTTGAGGTTAGATGTGGGTGTCCATGGGTTGCAGTGACCCGTTGACATCAGGTGGTCTGTACGTTCGTTTGTTACTCATCAAATCTATATTGACTTATTGCTAAGTACGGGATGATACTTAGATCGCTACGGCCAAGTGCGGATTTGTAGAGTTCCCGCACCATTATGAATGAACTTTCAGGTTTATAGGTATAAAGGTTTCCTTAATCGTTGAAGGAAGCAATAACTAATATATTTCTAATATAAATGTGATTTTGATCAGATGATCATTCGCCGCGAACCACTTGGCTCAAAGTCAAGATCATCTACCGGAAAGATAGACTGGAATTCCTACTAAACCTTGTCTACTAGGATATTGCTATTATGTGCTACCAACTTGTATCAATAAATAATGTTGTCCATAATGGCAGCATTTGTATTTATATCTTGTTCACACATAACCTTGAAAACGAGGGGAATCACCTCATTTTGTATTACATTTTTTATCGACACAAGTCATAAATAATAATGTTTTGTGTTCAGTGTGTTTATATGTTAAATACAACTTGCAAACGTTTATTAAATTCGACTTAAATTGTTGCAAAGTGAAACTGTATTTCATTGACGAAGTAACGAAATGGACTCTCAATAGATAATAACTTTTTAAACGTTAAATATTGTGAACTCATCACGTTCGCGTCAAGTAAACCGCCGACGTGTCGTCTGATAGACTACTGTTCGACGTGTATCGAACATTGATAGGCTCAGAAACTTGATGACGAGACTATGATATTAATTATAATGAATCTGTATGCGTGACTTTATGAAGAATTACATATTTGGTGTAATATCAGAAAGTATATGTATTGAACTAGGACTCTATTTGTTTACTTTATCTATCCTTGTTATTGGAGAGTCGGCGAAGCATGGAAACCGCAGTACTATCGCCGGCATGGAGTCTATAATTCGATTCCCGCAATAATTATCAGCGGCAACCAATTTTATAGGACCGCCAATACACCCCGCCCGCAATAATGTAAGTTCGTCGCAGACTATTTCCGCTTCTTACATTTGAATAGGTGCTCTCTAATTGCCTTTTAAGTAGAAAATTAAATGTCTCTTTAATGTTCGTTTTTAGCGTAGTATAAAATATGATGACACTTACGGCCTTTCCACTATTTACTGACAAAGTTTCCATAACTTATTTGACAGATTTTGTATATATGTATATTGACGAGTACACAAACTCAGATCTAGAACGGAAATCTAAATTCATCATTTATATATCTGTTTGGCCGAGAATCGAGTTCGGAACCCTATGCATATCACCGATGTGTTAATTGCTGCGCCACACCGATCGTCAAATCTTTAAGGAATCTTTCTATTGTATATAAATTTGCCAGAGGGTGGTAAATGTAAGTCATAACGTAATTAGATAATAAATATAATAGATGGTAGAACAATCGTGCGTCTGGGGAAGTACCACCGCCGCCCTCATAATCCGCCGTGAAGCAGTTGTCGTGTTTCGGTTGGAGAGGTGCGATTGCCAGGCGCACATATAGCGAGGCGACATCATAGTCCTCAGGAGTAATGACGCATCCATATACAGCCTCGAACGGAACTTCGGTTTTGTTTGAGGTTGTATGTGGGTGTCCATGGGCTGTAGTGACCACTTAACATCAGGTGGCCTGCATGCTCGTTTGCTACTTTACAAACATAAAAAAAAATACTTGCAAATTAATATTATCTAATTTTATAAAATTTCTTTGTTAAAATATCATATCGACAGCAATATAGTTTAGAATTCAGTAATAAAACTATAAAAATAAGCTTCCAAGTTTAAATCACAAGTATTATTTGGTTTCAGAATGAGAAAATTCAACAACACATGAGCTTTTTGCCAAATATACAACCGACGTTTTAACTATTTCGAATCATGAAACAAGAATGTTTGTAATACTGAAGTCACTTGAGTATAGTTCGCCACCATCATTTGTAATCCACCTTGAAATCCTGAAGTGCAAACCTCAATAGGTACTCTATAAACATTAGACGCGTTATAACCTCCTTTAGAAGTGGATTGAAAAAAATAGCACATAGGCAAAAACCTTAGATATTATTTAAAATGACCCGAGTTTCTTTTATTTGCTGCAACTGTCATTGTCATCGTCATCATCTTTTATTAAAGAACATTAATGTCACACTGCTGGGCACGGGTTTCCTCTCAGAATGAGACAGGTTAGACGGTTAGTCTACCATGTCGGCTAAGTGTGGATTGGTAGACTTCACACACCTTCGAGAACTTTACAGAGAACTTCTAAGTGTGCAAGTTTCCTCACGATGTTTTCCTTCACCGTAAAAGATAGTGATAATTAACTTCTAACAAGCAAATAACTTCGAAAAATCAAAGGTGCGTGCGGGATTCGAACCCCGGAACCAGCGTGAGGGGCCAGAATCTTAATCGCTATGCTATCACTGCTTATAGATAAGAAATAAAAATGGAAAATTATTTATTTTTGGCGCCAAAATTCATAACAAATATACACACTTGCTTACTATTTCAGGCGCTTTCACGAAAGCGTCAGAGAATGAAAAGTAAAACTCAAAGACATCACTATGTATAGTGATGTCTATGAGTTTTACTTTAAACAGACATTGAAGATCTCCTCGTACTCTTTTTTTTATAACTAAGTATGGAGAAGTCCTAAGAGTTCGCAGATCGTTTGTTATGCCAATAGAGTCTTGACCTAATACATTTTCATAGAAGACGTTTCATAAAATAACTATCACAACATTTGCCTTAATTATTTGATCTGGTTTTAGTCATCGATTTAATTGATCCAATGAACAATTTAATTAAAATTCTAAAGACAAGCGGCGCTCAGACCTGGATGCGGGCCGATGAAAAATGTTGCAGTCAAACTAATTATCTGTCATAATTTGAATTGTCTAATTGCATTGTCTTCTTACAACGCTGCTATTTTTCAAATGTAAAAATATTATTTTAAACAAACTAGACAGTTTCGGAACAGCTGTTGTATTAGTAATAACACACAGTTTATATAATTATATAGAATGATAATTGAAATAAATAATGGAGAAAATAAACTAAAAAACTTAT
>DWKL01001384.1:0-14795 GCA_018249415.1 Phareas burnsi | reverse complement strand
GCTGCGAGGAAGTTTTGTTGGGAATTATGTTGGTACGTGCCAAAGCCATTATTGCTGCGAGAAAAGTTCATCAATTTTATTTCTATCTCCGTACACGTCCCGATTAACAAAACTAGAGCAGTAATCGTTGCGCCTGCTTTTTAAAAAAGTCAGGGACTTCAACTGATGTTATTAAAATTAAACATAATTGATATGTTACCGTGTTATATCATAAAAGACTGATATGTTAGTTCATTATTTTGAGTTATTTAACCATCAAGGGGGTGTCCCTTAAAATTAAAGTAATTACAAAGACTAATAAGTTGGTGATATATAATTAAATATTAGCCAGACATTCTATTTTTACATATAATCATAAAAATATGTACCTAGCTACCAGAGATAATTTTATATCTAGTAGGATAAAGACGACATACATAAATAACCAATAAAAGATTGAAAATTTATAATTGTCTTAAAAATGTTTTGTTAAATTTAATGACTTAAATGACATATTTTTACATCTGCAAAATGCATATAACTTATTCATGAATGTAAAATATAATAAGAAAGGTAAAGTGAAAAAAGAGATCATGCAACAAGATTTCCTTACCGGCTGATATTCACCTCATTATAACTACGTAAATAAATGCTCAAACGAGCACCATTAAAAGATATACAAAAATATTTTACAATAACTTTACTTATGACATTAAGGTTCGTTACAAAATAAAGGGTATATTTTGTTATAACACATCTTCGAAGTCTAATGATTCAATTAACCATCAAAAGGAATTTCTACTTTATAATGACATTGAAAACCAAATTTTTAATTTCTATTAAAGCTAATTCGACCACTCAAAAATAGATTTTATAAAATTAGAATTGATATGAATTAGAATGTAAATTAGTTTATTGAATTTAATATAGACAGAAAATATACAATTCTTCATTTCAATGCTATACATTATCTACCTGATCATCATTATTATTCCATTGTATAGTAATCATTTTGAATATTATAACAGATACAAAATTCGTAATTTTTTTGAAAATATCAAACATTATGTGCATGTTGGTTGATTAACTCGGACAAAAAAAAAATAGATCATAAATTAATTAGGCCCTAGGAGGCACCACAATGACTTCATATTAAAACCGTGCAAGGTCGAAAATTAATAGATTATTAAAGCTATTTCTCTCCTTTACTTACTTCCATCATATCAAGGCGTACCGGGGCGATCCGGCGCAGCGGGCGGCGCGGGTGACGTGTCCCGTGCGGGTGGCGTAGGCGCGCGGCCGTACAGCTTGGGTAGCGGCGGGATGGCCGGCGCGGGCGCCTCGGGAGGCCCGAGCGCCGCGCCTGGGTACAGTGGCGCGGCGGGTGCTCCAGGAGACACGACCGGGTACAGCGAAGCAGGCGGGGAGGGCGAAGGAGAGCGCGCGGCGCCGCCAAACCCGTTGTTCATGCGCTGGTAATGCGGCTTCCATGTGTTCGCTGGCGGCGTGTAGTTCAGGTGATCATATTCTTTTTCTGATGAAAAAAAATATATAAATATAAATCCAAAGTCAAATAGGCAACATTTTAAAACATTATAAGTATTACATAACACTAATAAAAAAAGACAATTACGATAAACCAATTATACAATTGCACCCACTTAATAACATTTAACATTTTTTGACAAATGCATTTCTATGTACAAAGTGTATATATGGATTCTACTTACACATATATACTTATTGTATATAGACATTTTAAAATTACTTGCATAGATAAATTAGCAGATAAAATTAATCAATACCAAATCCCTCCTTATGCTTGATCTCGTCATAGACGTGGTCTAGTTTGTTATCGTCTTCTATGCAGTGATACAGATTAGGATTTGTCAAATCTGCATCTTTATTCTTCAATGACGACAGAGGATTGTAAGCTGAAAAACAAAACATGATTTTTTAAAACTAAATTGTCATTAATGTTAACATTTAAACAATATCTGGCATACAATCTAAAGGAAAATTCTAGCACTGATTTTCATTAAACAGCGTCGACTTCGTATCAAATATCATCAAGCATCGTATCAAATAGACGTAGATGTGTGGTTACAGCTGATACATGTAAAAGAGCAATAAAACGAAAAACGAACGACAATAACACGTCTATTTCCCCAAGCAACATGTCAAACAATGCCGTTTTGCGTATAATAATAATAATTTCACCATAACAAAAAGTATACAAAAATATAGACCAAAGAAAAAATATCATACATATTTTTCAGAGAAAATTGTAAAATTTTAATTGCATTATATTTCTGCAGAACGTATAATTTTATTTATGTTTAATTATTCGTTATTACATGTTGATTGTGGTAGCTAATAAACATTGCAAGTATTGCATAAATGAGATCGACTGAATACTTTTGAACAACGGAATATGTTTTCTACAGACTTTTTTTCTTAAATTTAATTTCAACATGTATTTATTTGTATTTATATCAATATTAAATATGTTTAGCTTTTGATTTATTCTACAAAAGTAATACTCACGATCATTTGAACTGGTGGCAGTCATTCTCAGTTTCTCCATGGCAGTATTGCTGAGTTTACTTCCATTTCCAAGGTTATTGAATATATGGGTTGCATTATTAAGTAAAGTCGTGGAATCATCTCCTCGTGTGGATCCTTGGAACGAATACACTGGATTATCGAAGTGTTGTTGTTCTGAAATTAACAAAACAAAATAAAATTTAATAATTGCATTGAGATGTAACCCTAATAAAAACATTTTATATAACGTCGCGAATTTTCAGGGTTTAAAAATAATCTAAAACAGGAATGTCATTGTCAATGTCAATTTGTAAAAAAACAATTACACCTATGGATAGTATATTCCAAAACACACCTTTTGTTCTTTCTTTATTCAGGTTGTGAAGCGTTAGAACAACGAAAAAACAAGTGAGGCATCTAATGACTGACGCTTATCGATAGGACGAGCCGGCAGAGTATGACAAAGGTATATTATAAGCTGAAGTGATTTTAAATCTTTTACTTTAATTATAATACATTTAGCGCTCCTATTTCGTTGACGTCGTCACAAAGAATCCAGAACATTCTGGAATATATTACGTGCACGAATGCGAGTGAATTATTTTACTGACCGATAAGATTACAAAGTAGCCCACGTCAAGCTTCGACATGATTCAGCATCACCTAACATGCATTAGAGCTGCATGTCGTTCTGTCCTATCTGTCAATGCCGGCCCTAAATAAATTGTAGTCCTGAAAAGTGATTCGTATTTTTTTTTTCATTTTTCATCGTACATTTTAACTTAGTAACATTTAGACTGTTGTTCGGCGGAATTACAACAAGCGCGTCATTGTTGCTCACTTTGCGTTTTGTTGCTCCTTCAACTCCGGCACCTTTATGAACGCAAATCCGACATACATTTCTTAGTAGATCAATGATGTAAGTATAGAGCGTATGTTACCGGGCTGCGAGTGTGGGTCGGCGGTGTAGTGCACGTGCGCGATCTCGCGCTTGAGCGAGCGCACGCGCTTGCGGTAGTGTAGCAGGACCAGCAACGCCGCGGCCGCGCACGCCAGCGTCAGCACCACCATCACCACCGTCAGCCCCGTGTTCGACGAGCCTATTGAAACGATCATTCAACCTAACATTACACTTTTATTTAAAAGCAATTCCGACTGAATACGCCACAACAGGCAGACTCCGACTCCAACTTTAAAAACCATTTTAAAAGTATATGTACTGCAGTAGTGGTTTCCACTTTCCAACTTCGTCATATTAAAATTAAAACTCTAAACGAATACGTTGTTTCTATGCGACAATGAACAATATAATCAACATTTCGTGTCTCAAAAATTCCATGATCGAAATGTAAAGCTGCTATCGTATGTTCTGGCAATAAGGCAGAGTATTATATACATACATAATAATTAACACGTTAAATTTCTTGTATGAAATATAGCCTAGTACATCAAAAGTCAATAGGGAATTTCCATGGGCTCTATCTAATGCCAATAATTGTTTGGTCATTCACAAAACAAAAGTATATACATAAATTATTAATTCGTAGATAAAAATGTCACAGGGTGAACATTGTGAGTCTAAGTTCTCTCTCATCTTTTTTCTTAATCGTGCCTAAAGTACAACTTCAGTGTTACCGGCAGCCTGCTCAACGACGCGCGCATCGCTGGCGAGCAGGTCGCAGCCCTCGCCGATGTAGCCGCGCGCGCACGCGCAGCCGCGCACCGGGTCGCACACCCAGCTGCCCGATGACGAGCAGTTGCACGCCTCCATACAGTGGTCGCCGAAGTAACCCTCCGGACAGACTGCACGACAATATGTTAGATTGCATAAAAATAATCTATTTCATTATCAATGTCAATGTTTTACTTTATGCTTACTACGACGACACAAATGTGCATTACATATTAAAAGGTGGTACAATGCTTCGTGATTGGACCCCCGAGACACCACCGCTTACCATAGGGTAGATGCATCCTCGTATGTTACTCATATGATATAAAAAAACTAAAAAAAAGAGAACAAATGCATGTTCGCAAGTTTTTTTATTGTAATTTCCCTACAACATTGTAATTAATGGAATACACTCGTTCCAAACTTCACTTACATAGTGCCAATAGACTCCGAGTAAAATGGTTGTGGTATATAGACAGACTTGACGAGATTATATATCAGTTTCTACAAATTGGCTACGGGACCCTAAAATTTAAAGCTCATAGTGTGGCACTGACATTGCGTGCAGTAGCTGCCGGTGTAGCCGGGCGGGCAGCGGCAGTAACCGTCGTTGGGGCGGCAGGCGGCGCCGGGTGCGCAGCGGCAGGGCTGTGAGCAGCCAGCGCCCCACCAGCCCGCGCCGCACGCCGTGCCGCATGCCGCTCCTCGCCAGCCCGGCAGACACTGGCATACGCCTGCAAGTACAAACTCTTTAAATAACAATATTTTTTTATTGACACGGATGAATATTAACGTTATTAATATCCTTATATTTGTTACCATTCAATTTTACTTCATTTTAAGTTGTAGATTACATCATTAGATAGCAGTCGTTAAATCTTATCACAGGCCTAATGGACGGTTTGGAAACAATCAACATGAGCTGAACATCAAACTGTCCTCCTTCCATTATTTTTTTTTTATGTTTGTAAAGTAGCAAACGAGCGTGCAGGCCACCTGATGTTAAATGGTCACTGCAGCCCATGGACACCCACATCCAACCTCAAATAATATCGAAGTTCTGTTTGAGGTTGTATATGGATGCGTTACTACTCCTGAGGACTAAGATGGTCGCCTCGCTATATGTCTGCCTGTCAACTGCACCTCTCCAACCGAAACACAAAAACTGCTTTACGGTGGATTATGAGGGCGGCGGTGGTACTTCCCCAGACGAACGTTTGTTAGCGTCACAGACTTAGAAGAAAACGAGGTCGGTTTTTAAATGGAACGGTATATATTATAAATGGAAAAAATAATAAACAAGACTGCAAACAAATTAAGATATTTTTTTGACACATTAGTTTCATAAAGAATGATCAATAAAAACTGTGAACCTGGCCTATTATATTTTTATATATTAATTCGTTTTATTAGTACCTTATTATTGAGCATTTAATTTATGCATAAAATGTTTTGAGATAGGTAGTGTATAGGTAACAAACTCAAGCCCACATTATTATTAATATTTTTATTAAGTAAGTATAATTGTAGAAGCTAATTAGAAACAATACTAAGTAAATATATATTTGTGAAGTGCAAATTATAACATAAATATGTAGGTGATTATCAAAGAGAATAATGAACAATCCTTTATATAGTAACATTACCTTGTGTACATTTAGTATCTTATATTTGTATGGGAAATAATGATCACTTTTACCAATTAAACAAAAAATTCACAAATTTCGGATTGCAATTTATACATAATACGTAATACTTGACAACCTTCGTGACGTAATGGTAAACATGCCAGTCAAACGCAGAAGCTTCCGGGGGTTCGATTCCCGGCCAGGCAGATATGTATCTAAATGGTGAATTTAGATTTTTATCCTGAGTCTGGGTGTTTATTTCCCCATCTTTGTACGTGTCCGTGGCAACCACAACATAGGGCATCCCAATTTTAGGCTATAAATGTAGAAAAGGTGTTTTGATTGTTTATTTAAATAATTTATTATATTATAACACGTATTACACATCTAATTAATTAATTTGCCAAGTCTAACTAATGATGTCATATTAGTAAAGAATAAAGATTATAACGGTCTGATACTGCATCATAAGAATTTAAATATCAACTCACCTGTAACATGATGACAGTCTGCACCATTCTTGCAGTTGCACTTCTGAGCACAGTCCTCCCCGTACGTGCCGAGCGGACACGGGTACTCGCACGTCACGCCCGTGTACCCGCTCGGACACGTGTACTTGCCCGTCACGGGATCGCAAGTCGTATTGCCTATAATATTACAAACAGTTTTTTGTTACATAACATTCGTGAAAACAAACGGAAATACAAATGCACTTCAGATGATTACATAACAAGTACTTAGAATTTAATTATTGAACAAATTGTTTATAAATGGCTGCTCATTTTACGATGGTTGAAATGTGCAAATGGAAGTCAAATATGTTCACATGAAGCATTTATAATATTTACAGACACTATTTCGATCAGTCAAAATTGTTTCTTAAATGTAATTGTTACTATTGGATTTTAACAATTTTGAATTTTTTGAGGCACATTCAATAATTACACCTCACGTATGTATTGTCGTGGAAGATATTTCAAATTCCTCTGACAAGCACTGGACATAATTTCGCTATATATTCCGACCCGAAAACATACTTATCATAATTATGACATTGGTGGTATTTTAAAATTATTGCCATTTTCATATGTTTTATAATAATATTGGTATTATGACTTGCTATTTAGCGAGGATGTGAATGATGGTCATCATCTGTCAACATTATATGTGAGATGTTCTCCCTTATATGGAAGGGCGTTGTGTACTAACCCAGAGCCCTCCACTTGCTAGGGGTCTTAAAAAGCCGACGTCATTGTTTATACAGAAAAAGAAGAGCTCAATTTTAGGAATTTCCGTTAAATTTTCTACATTGAAATATAGATTTGTAAAAGAGCTCAATACTTTGTATGCCCAAGATCTCCTGAATGTCCTAAAACCGCGCTATGCGTTATAAGCACGTACCATCGGCCGAGTCGGGGCACGTCTGGAGACAACCGAGACCGTAGCGGCCGCGAGGGCAGGGCGCGTTGCAATCGGGTCCGCTCCAGCCGGCCGCGCACACGCAGCGGCCCGTCGTGGCGTCGCAGGACGAGTTGTTGGCGCACGGGCAGCGCGCGCCGCACTCCGCTCCGAACGAGCCCGCCGCGCACTGCGTCTCACACCGCACGCCTACACACACCATACTATGGTATAGCTGTCATGTTATTTTGATCCATATATATTATAACTGATGACACATTCCGCCCGCACGCTTCCATAATGTTTTTTTTCATTCATAAACGAAATAAAGATACGAAAAATAAAGTGATCCATACTTTTAATTAACAATGATTTATAGTAATACCGCACATATTATTTGCTTCACGTCATAATTTTCTTATAATTCTCTATTACACATAGAATGACGCATTGAGATTTGCAGACTTAATTTAATTTTCCCTGTATTGTTAAAGTTGCACTCGGGATTAATACCAATCAATAACGTTGTTTGCATAACATCTATCATGTATCATATTTGCTAAAGTATAGAAGTTCTTTCGAGATATCTAGTTATGCGTAGTTATCCCCGAGGACAAAGTATACCCCGGCGTAAGGCATCCATAGATGTGATATTGATGCCACTTCAAAGCCTGCACTGAATATTAACAAGCTGTACATAAAATATTACAACAGTAGAAGAGCAATATATGATAATATTAATAAACAAAACTATCATATTGAACATACTTTTTTTATTAGGGAACAATCAACGCTATGGCAAAGTCCCTGACTGTATGCTAGTTAACAATATTTTGCTTTACACTGCAAAATATGCGACACAATAAATTTCTTTCCATTTTGTATAGATAGTATGGTATTATAATGCGCAGAGTTCAGGAAACTTAAAAAATTCTATAGTTTTTGTTAATACCATATGGGGATTAATAGGTACAATATTTAAATCCCATGATAAACAGCTGTGTGGCGAGAGATTCAGAGATTCAGAATTCTTTGCTGATATCATCTTCTTTTCCTTTATAAAAAAAAAAAAGGACATTGTTTTCTTGTAGATTCTGTAATTGCAATTATAATAGTTCCTCTAGTAAGTTACCATTCTGCTTTCGGCTGAACACAATCGGATAATTTTTAGCTGTTGAGCAATTTCTTTTGTTAGCTTAGATTAAATGAATGATTTGAATATATGTGCGATGAAAAAAGAAATGTTTAGCAGGAATTATAGCATATTACATAACAAGCTTTATACATACCTACCAATTTCCTAGTAAGACCTGAACAAAATGATATATACTAAATTTGAGATTAGTGAAATAGCATATAATAATATGAATTTATATAAAAAAATATGTTCATAAGCGAATAACAACGTAACTATTACGTATAAAGTAATAATTACAAAGTAACGAATAATATTATCGATAGTAAGTAATCTGTAGTAGACATTGTATTAAGTTAAAAAAAAATTGAACTTTTCCAGACGTTATTGTTTCACATTGGATTTATTGGCTTATGTCGCAAATATATGTAATAAGTATTAATACGGAACGAATTATATCGCCAATATAATGGGTAATTATAACTATACCGATATAATTAACTGGCGATATCATTCATTAGCTATATTATTCGTTAAAAATATAATTCAGTGATGATATGATTCTTTGGCAATACCTTTATTTAGTGATATAGGTGATGATAATGAGTCATTTATTAGCGATGGGTTATGAGAATGAAGACTAAACAAGTCCGGAGCGGGTCTACTTGAAGAAATTGTCATATTACCTCTCCAAGAGGGTTCACAGATGCACTGTCCGGTAACGTGGTGGCAGCCGCTCGCGTTCTCCGAGCAGCTGCAGGTGAGCGCGCAGCCTTGCCCATAGTAGCCGGCCGGGCAGCGCTTCTCGCAGTGCTCGCCCGTGTACCCCGGCCCGCAAATACATTCGCCTTCAAGTGATATTTAATTTTAGGTAATATTAAGATATTGTAGGGCGAATACATGAAAAAATAATAAACTTCTAGTTTATTTAAGAATTTGAATAATTATACCATATGCTACATTTACATAGATCATCTATAGTAGTGAGTACTATAACGAGTCCATTGTACCTCCTTAAACGAACGATACCTAAGGACCGACGAAGTCTATCGCTCAGGCTCCCTGTCTACTGATTAAACAAAGGCCGTGCGTTCTCTGTATTCAGCCCCAAAAAGGATTAAAGATCTATTTGAGGTCAGTTAAAGGTACGTCACTACTAAGGAATAAGTAGGAACAACTTGTGAAAGTATCTCCCCATACCACACCCCTCAAACCAGAACTAAGCAGCATTTAATACTGCTGTCATAAGGAAGAAATAGGTATGGCGGTGGAGACTCCGAAATAAATCACAAAGTGTTAACCGCAAATACCACGAACCACCTTTGATCTTATCAACTTGATGCATAATTATATAATAGATTTTTAATTCAATTATTTTTAATCCCATATATTCCATGAAAGTATTAAGAAAAAAATCACTAGTTTCATCACAAAAATATTCAACAGATTCCCACTGAGACTAGGTTATTTATTCGAGCTCCTGAGTCGTCATTTATTGATAGAAAATATAATATTCTTACCATTAATTGGATTACAAGGTGCATCATTTTCACAGTTACACAGCAGACGACACTTCAAGCCAAACGTTTTGCCATCGCATGGACGATCACATTTCAAACCGTGGAATCTGGAAGTACAAGACCTAAGTAAAGCATGTATACACAATATGGCGATATGTTAGATAAAAATACAAATATGATTATTTTATGAGACACAGGTCAGATACAGATAAACCTAGTAAGGGGCTTTGAGTTTAGAAAGTTACTTATTTTTTATTTTTATTGACGATTACTAAACGAGTATACATTACGCTAAACTTCTATACTCATAGCTCCACACTAGGATACCGTGTCGTGAATGCCATGGAAACACACAAAGATTTACACCCAGATCAGAAATTTAATTTCGTCATCAGTTGTCCTCATGGATGGGGATCGGACTAGGAACCATCTGCTTATCAGACCGGGTCTTCACTGGATGGACGAAGCATAAATAACACACATTACCCGGGCTTGCAATAGCACTGTCCGGTCTCGTGGCTGCAGGTGGCGTTGTTGTGGCAGTCGCAGGTGTCGGCGCAGTTGTCGCCATACAGCGGCTGCGGGCACGGCTCCTCGCAGCGCCGCCCGCGGTAGCCCGGCGCGCATAGGCACGAACCTGCGCACACACACACGTACCCGTATATACACGCACACATAACACTTCATTTCAATATAAGTATGCAAATCTTATATAACGATATGTAAATTATGCTATATACTATATAACATACAAATGTAACTAATTGTAGTAAAACTTTACGAAAATATCTTGCTTTACAATGTAATATATATGATATAGTTAATTACACTCATACATCAGTGCAACATGATCATTGTACTATGACTAATACTTGTCCATAATTATGTTCAATAATTGTAATAATATAAACATAGTACAAATATCTAAGACGTTACCGTACAACTAAACATTCGAGAAATATTTGCCACATAAACTGTGGCATAATAAGTGATGTGTTTGTGTATCACTGCAATCGAGTTTAATCTGATTATAAATTGATACTTATTTTGTAATGTACGGATTTTGTAATCCACGTATCTGAAGTGATGGGCATATTGGAAATTAACTGTCAGATTTGTTTTTATAGGAAAGGAAAACATTATCAGAAATTTAATTCCGCTAAACTCCATGTTCGACTTACTCAACGGATGATAGGTTGATGTTGTACTAATGTGTAAGAGCGCATACCGTTAACGGGCGAACAGTGTCCGCTGTTTTCGCAACGACAAGTGGCGCGGCAGCCCTTGCCATACGTGAGCAGCGGGCACTGCCGCGAGCACGTCTCGCCGCTCCAGCCCGCCGCGCAGTCACACGTGCCTGTCCATGGGTCGCACCTGGCACACGGAACGAACGTTATATATCAATGAAAGGTAGTAAATAGATGAAATTTCGAATCTACGTAGGTTCAATGAAACTCTGTCGGGTTGTAGCAAACTTATGCAAAAAAATTAAGGATGGCACTTCATATATATAACAGAAAAAAAAACAGTACATATAAGTGTGTGGGGTATTATTACACAATTCTTCAAAAATGGCACTGAAGTTTCTAAATGATTTTTTTATAACCGAAGCGTATTAGTCTCATAAATACAAACATAACTAAGACTCACATGTCTGTGGTGGCGGGCGTGCACTCGCAGCTGCGGTCACAGCGCGCGCCCCACAGCCCGTCTGCGCAGGCGCGGTGCTCGCAGCGCGCGCCCATCCAGCCCGGCCGGCACGTGCACGCGCCGTTCCGCGCATTGCACGCGGCTCCATGCTCGCAGGCGCAGTGCTCCACACACCCCACGCCCCACCAACCCGTCGGACATTCCTCCAGACACTGCAATTACAATATGTTCCGTTTAAAGCATAGATCCACCAACAAATAAGCTACGGATCGGCGCTCAAAATTGTCTGAACTAGAAGAGCTGAAATACAAAAAATGCAACAGACAGACCAAATGTCAACGATGATGTTCAACAGACCAAATGTTAACAAAAAAAATAAGTAAAAAAAATGAATAAATCTTAACTACTATTTTTTTTTTACTTTTTTTATACATATAAATGTATAACGAGAAATAGTGGTTAAGATTCCGAATTCTTATGCAGCATGTCCGAGGTTCGAATCCCGCACGAACATCTGATTTTTCAAAGTTATGTGGTAGAAATTAATTGTCACTACTTTAAACGGTGAAGGAAGACATCGTAAGGAAACCTATACCTTCTGAGAGACCTTTGTAAAGTTCTCTAGGATGTAGATTTGTGAAGTCCAATAGGCACTCGGCCAGCATAATGGACTATGGCCTAACCCTCTTCATTCTAAGAAGAGACTCGTGCCGTGCTGTGGGACATTATTGGGTTGAAGATGTTGCAGTAAGATAAATTGTTGTACATTATTTTAAAATAGCTCCAAATTGTTTTTATTAACAGGATTAATATTAAAATTTAATGGCAAATCTAGTGTGGCATAATCCTCATACTGGTTGCGATGCTAAGCAAGTTCATATTTTGACATTTATGAAAACATATTTTCTTCTGTCATTTTTTCGTCAATTTAGTATTATACCAGACAGGTAAAGGTTCAAAAATATGATCCTGTATGGTTCGACTGCAACACCACTACCATACCTAATTCTGCCTTACAGCAGCGGTGTGGGTTGTTTTCTGGTTTAAAGGGTATTGTAATTGTTGAGGACATGATTTTACTAGAATTAGTAAATGTATGTAAGAGTAAGAGGCGCCGGAGATGCAAAGAAATACTCGCTGTGAATTGAACTGATAAGGCATTACTATAATCGTTTATGAAAACAATTTTATTAACGTGCAATGTTTTTCTTAACACGAGATAATAAAAGGAGGTATTCCTAGAGCAACACCTATAATCAAACTTGAGTTGGAATCCTTTCTTGAAGTCGGTACTAGATGTCGCTGAGTATTACACACAAAAGATGGGACTGCTCCACAGTGTTCTCAAAAGAGTGCTGCTGTAGTGTGTGCAGTCTAACAACTCGCACTTAACCAGCATTGGCCTACATAATCAACAATACCACGTACATCGCCGCGTTGTAGCCGTAGTGTTCGCGCTACTTTGTGCTTGCTTGTGCTCTGAAAGGTCGGTAAATAATGTCAAGTACGGGTCGACCATATTTATATTTTTTAAGATAAAATAAAATATTTTGCACTGAACTATAAAATAATTATATTATTTATAAAACTGAGTTCTTATAAATAAGTCAGTAATCCATGGTGCAGACTGATTGAGAACGAACACTCAGAATGTTGAGCTATGAATTATTAGGTCATAGAGTAAATGATGATTAGTCAAAATGTATATTCTTGCTTGTATAGAACAAATTATATTGGAACACTGGTAAAGTCTCAAGTTATGTTGTGAAATATATTATAATAATCATGCATTAAATAATTAATTTAATTTCATCAGATACAAGATATTCAAAATTAGTTCTAGGAATTTTAACAAGATGTTCCAATTCCAAATCAAGCTTATCCTCGCTTAAAATGGAATTGACGTTATCAGCGACAAAATTAAAGGTGTCTCGCCATTCGACATGAATGTTTTTTTGTCTAGAAGCTAATAATAAATGTTCAATGTGTAGTATACAAATGAGTATTGCACTTTTAATTTTATAAGTATAATAAACATTACTCATTACTGATATACTATCACTTTAAGTTAGATGATTATAAGAGCTCTCGATTACAAGAGTTCAAAGAATAAAATCATATAACAAATAAACTAATCATTAATTATCATTAAGATAACGAAGCGTTCAATGGCTCAGCCAATGACAAGCGAAATGTTAACGTTGAGATTATTGGGAAGAAAGGAATTCAAAACGTCGTTATGATATAGGGTATTTGATTACGCAATTTGGTATTTTATTTATATTTAAAGTAACAAATAATGTTGTAGCTTACCTCTGAATTAATAACAATAGATCATACGTTATCCTACATAATTTGGAAACTACCTTCGATTATCAAATTAGAACTCCCTATTCATCTATTTTACAACAACATTCAGACAGGAACACACCAACAACTGCTCCTACAAGGTTCTGCCGATGACGAATGATTTCTCTGAATAGCAAACAAGCATACAGCCCACTTGATAGTAAATGATCATTGCCGTTCATGCACACGCAATGCAAACCAAACAAGCTAACTTTGAAGAATGCTGTTGTAAGGCAGTAACCGAATCGCGAAGGCATTTACAGTATTTAAAACCTCGACTGCGGCGCTAATAATCGAAACTTTCCAGCCGCGCGTACAGCCGGTACGTTTCAAGACTGCGGAAAACACACCTATTGTGTTTTTTTGCCCGAGTGGGACAACAACAACGGAACAACGTTCGTGTTGTCCCGCTGTGGCGTAGCTCTGCCGAAAACACAGCAAGTGTGTTTTGCCGCAATCTTGCGTAGTTTTAAATGCAGCACACCGTATGCGTGCGTGCGAGCAGTCAACGGGTTAATGAAAATAATCATCAAATGACCGTAAAACTAGACGGCTATAACAAAAGTGGCTTTTCAATATTGTTTATTTTCTGCAGTTGACAGAAGGAGAATAATTGATAAAAAAATATTAATACTTTCGTTACGCAAAATAATATACCTTCTCTCCAGTGAAGCCAGGTTCACACTGACACTGTCCAGTAACGTGGTGGCATCCAGCACCATTGGCGCATTCACAAGTTCGCTCGCATTTCTCTCCCCATCTCCCCGACGGACATCTATTGAAAAATACATTTTATTATTAAAAAAAAAACAGTTAAATAAAATTGCTACTGCACAACATGTCAGCAACAGATATTAATGGTTCCGTGACTGCTTAACATCAGGTGGACGATATACAAATTTTTTTAATGTTTGAAG
>DWKL01001383.1:0-14801 GCA_018249415.1 Phareas burnsi | reverse complement strand
CACCGCCGCCCTCATAATCCGCCGTAAAGCAGTTGTTGTGTTTCGGTTGGAGAGGTGCGGATGCCAGGCACACATATGGTGAGGCGACCATCATAGTCCTCAGGAGTAGTGACGCATCCATATACAGCCTCAAACGAAAATTTGGTTTCGTTTGAGGTTGAATGTAGGGGTCCATGGGCTGCGGTGACCACTTAGCATCAGGTAGTCTGCATGCTCATTTGCTACTTTACAAACATAAAAAAAAAAGTCACTGCAGCCCATGGACACCAACATCTAACCTTCGACAAGACTGAAGTCTTATGTAGATACGTCACTACTCCTGAAGACTAAGATGGTCGCCTCGCTTGTAAGTGTACCCGACAACCACATCTCGGATTATGAAAGCTAAAAATGAAAACAATAGAAATAACTATAATTAGATTTTGTTATATACTCGTATAACTAATAACTAAAAATAACGTATAACTAAAAATGGATACTTTTTTAGTTATGATAAAAATATTTTGTTTTTGTAAAAAATTCTGCTAAGTAGATTGTTTGTATTTTAAAATTTATTATCTTGCAAATAAATTAATAAATATTAAAGAATAGCTAATATTTATAAAATATCCACAACTTGGCGCGTTGCTGGTATCTACATATTGATTTGATAATATGGTAAATATAATTAATATTAGCGTAGTACTGGGATTTCGTGGTGTCTGAACACATACGAACACCCTATCCTAGAACTTACACCCAAATTAAAATTTTTGATGTATCAGATAAATCGAATGTAAGACAATGATACATATGACGTTTATAATAAAATTATATCAAACGTTGCAGATACAAATAACCTGTTCAAAGATATCGAACAGAACAACAGATGAAATTCTTTTTATCTACTTAATTTTCAATAGTGGCAAGAAAATTCTGTTTTGCTAACTATATTTATAATAATGATTAATATTGACTGTTATCCACATCTTAAATCTGTATCTTGAAAATGAGAGTATTATCTTTAGCTGATTTAGTTGTTTCCCATCTCTCCCGTACCTTTTAAACCAACATACAACAGCTGACGTTAAATGACATGCTCGCAACAACTTACATCTACAGGTGCTATAACAGTAAGTACGGCTTTTTATTTAGATGTAAACTTTCCAAAAAGCTGCTATCGTCAAATAAATATTAAATGTCAAAAAATATCCGCAAAAGAATATTCGGGATCGTGGACATATTATTCATCTAGTGAAATACAGTCAATACGATTTATTTAAAAATTGATCTATGAAAACTTAACTTTGGAACTACTAGCTGGACCTTTTTAAAAACGCTTCCCTTTCAAACGTCAAAATTTTATTTTTCACTAAAGTGTCTACGTTTTTGCTTTTTAGAAGGAAGACTTTTGGTAATATTCTGCTTCGAATCTTGTGCAGGCTAATTTGTTTCGTTATCAGGTAACACCCCAATAGGAACATGCATGTAAGTATGAAAATGGACAGGGGAGGTAGGATAACAACCATAAAGTATATTGTATTCCGAATTCGTGGCGGTAGACCATCTTGATTCTGAAAAAATAAACAACTAGGTAAGTGAGTAATATGATTTAAAATTTCACATTTATGTCGTTACTCAATATTTAAATAGCTTTGGTAGTTAATAATATTAGTGGGTCAGTAGATTCCATTGTGTTTGAATTATACCATTTCTATCACAAAAGTTAAAACACACGTAACACACAGAAGTTACTTATATGCTCTGTGGTCTCTAAGATAGATATTTCAGATACAATGAACCAGATCATCCGCAGAGATAAGCAATACCTGCGACTTCATTCATGTTGATTTTAAGAGACGGTAAATATGTAAGTGTTATCTATTGAGATGTCTGACCTAATGTAATGAAGAGTCAGATTATTTTTTGGACAAAAGGTAGCCTATATCCTTCCTCAGGATACAAACTATCTCGTTGCCAAATTTTATCGAAATCGCTTCAGCGGTGTAGGCGTGAAAACGTGATAAAACGCAGAATTACCTTTACCTTTAAAATATTAATGTGTTATTTGATGAGATCGTACAAAACGGCTGATATTACTAATCATCATCGACCCACCACTGTCACATTGGTGGTTCTATCTGTCGATTTAGGCCATAGTACACCATGTTGTCTTAGTGCAGAATGACTTCGCACACTTTCAGGAATTTCTCAGAAAACTCTCAGATGTGCAGGTTTCCTTACAATGTATAACTTCACCGTTAAATCAAGTGATAATTAACTAGATACTTACGTATTCCACCCATCCAATTGGTAGAATGAGATTTGAGAATCTATTAAATTCTTCCGAATAGAATCCAGAGAGATCGTGTACCCATAAATTACTTTGCATTCTTGCTATTGCTTTGAATGGTATTCCGGTTACCTAAAAACAAAACTCATGTTATTTTATGACGCCATCTACTATGTAACAATGGTGCTATTATTTATTGAATTAATAAAAGAATTCGCCGATAGATAACACTAATTAAAAATTATAAATACCATAGATTCTTAAACGGTTCGCCGTGAGTTATAAATGAATTCGGTATCGCCATAATATTTTTCTTCACGACTATATCTAACGAAAAAATAAATCGGCTGTCTGATGGTACGTGGTCACCTTTAAAAAACTATGTCAATCCCATTTAATTTAGAACAGTAGCAAACGAGTGGCAGGCGACGTAACCTAACCTAGTCTTAAAGAAGTTCTCCTATGGACAGTTGGTAGCCTCACTGTACATGTACTCGACACCCGCACCTCTCCAATCTCAAGAATAGCTTTACCCCCCATTGAGAGGGCTGGAGTGGTACTTCCTTGATCAAACTATATCTGGATGCATTCCTTTTTATGTTCTAGTGGTGGGCACGGGTCTCCACAACTGGGGAAAGGCTGGAGCATACTCCACTACATTGCTCCATTGCGGATTGGTGTTGTGTTTGATTCATCATCATCAACCCATTAATGTACCACTGCTAGGAACGGGACTCCTCTCAAAATGAGAAGCGATAGACCGTAGTATACCACGCTAGCCGAGAGCGGATTGGTATATTTCACACACCGGAGAACTTTGCACAAAACTCAGATGTGTAGATTTCCTCACGATGTTTTCTTTCACCGTTAAAGCGAATGATAATTAATTTCTAATACGCACATAACTTCGAAAAATGTGATGTGCGGATTCGAACTTCGATCACCTACCGTGAGAGGTCTGAATCTTAACCACTAAGCTATCACTGCTATCTTTGTGTTTGTTTGCTTTGGACTATGTAAATACTTAATATTCTTACCGGTTCAACCAATATATAAGAACCGTGTTTTTGTACATCTGGCTGAAGTCCGGTCACATACTGGTCCTTCGGTGGTTTCCCGGTGTAGAAGTGAGGATACGACATCACCATAGGAATACCTGAAACAACAAGAAAAAAAATTAGAAACAATAAAAAACAAAGAAGTGTATCTACTTACGCACATAAGAAGTTATACTTCTTTCGCGTTAATCAAAATTTACTTTTTTTACACATAAATAAATTTGATCTGAGTTAAACAAATGACGACACCAAATACTACGAATAATAACATAAAATAACTAACATTTTAAATAAATAAATCGGGAATGGTATGTATATGTTACTTGCGAACTACTTGGATAACTACAGACCGTAAAGAAAATAATAATCGTAATAAAAATTATTCTCATTGGAGCCTCGCTTCGTCCTGTGTTACATTAGCGCGTAACTTGTGTTACATCCTGAAAAATTCATTCTCATCTAATTTTCATAACGCGCTAAAATAAGTATTACTTCAAAGAATCCAATTGCAACAATAATAGTCCAGTGCTGCCGTACTTAAATTATAATTGCCAAAAATTAGGGTAAATTAAAAAAAATAATGCTACTTCCATAGCTCTTTCAAATAGTTAAACTTTTAATTCGTGTGTTACTAATTAAGAAAACCTAAAAAGTCTAAATCGGGTTGATGTGGGATAACGGCATTTAGCTTAAGGAGTAGTAAGGTTCCGGCCTTTCACTATGGGAGGCCGGGGTCGAACCCCGCACGCATTCTTTTCCGAAATGATGTGTATATTATAGTGATATTAATTATAGCGATAGTGTATTATTATAGTACATTATACTGATATTAATTACCACTCGCTTTAACGGTGAAAGAAAATTCTCGTGAGGAAACATGTATCCCAGAGAATAGTGCGTAAAGTTCTTAAAGGCGCCAATCTGCATTTGGCCAGCGTGGTGGACTATGGCGTAACCCTTCTCATTCTGAGAGGAGACCCGTGCTCAGCAATTAGATTCTACTGGGTTGATAATGATGATGATTACATAATTACATAGATTCTTCATTAAAACATTTACCGCCCTCGTAATCCCCTGTGAAGCATTTCTTGTGTCTCGGTTGGAGAGGTGCGGATGTCGAGTACATCTATAGCTAGGCGACCATTTTAGTCCTTAGGAGTAGTGACGCATCTACGTACGGCCTCAGGTAGGACTTCAGTCCCGACGTCGAGGTTTGTTGCGGATATCCATGGGCTGTGCCCTCTTCCTATTAAGTGGCCTGCACGCACGTTTATTACTCTTCTTACATAAAAAAACTTACCAAAATAACATTTAGACGCGTCGCTCAGCCCAGATGGCAGTGTGGGCTTGCCAGTGTAGCAATCAGTTTGATTTGACAATCTGTCGAAATTACTTTCGGATAAATTGTATCTGTACACTGACAAGCCATCTGCAACCGTTTCCCCTAAAAGAAAAATAATAATAATTATTATTTCGAAGTAGGTACAAATTTGCAGTAAGGAGAGGGAGGTGGCAAGATTCATAGTTCGTCCAGAAAAGTACCACCGCCGCCCTCATAATCCGTGAAGCAGTTTCGGTTGGTGAGAGCAGAGGTTGAGAAGTGCGGTTGCCTGACACACAGCCAGGCGACCATCTCATGTATACGATTTCAGATAGAACTTCAAGATAGAAATCATCATCATTATCATCATTATCTTACATCATTACTGTCCCACTGCTGCAGACGTGCCACCGCTTAGAATAAAAAGGGTAAGATTAGGTTAGTTATTAATAGTTTGTAATATAGCCTATGCCCATCTGGAATAATGTACCTTTTGAATGGTAAAATAATTTTATAGCCTGTGCATTGGCTCCAGAGATTATCCTCGACATACTTGCAAACTCATAAAATTGGCCTTCTTTATAATATTAGTGTACTCTTCAACCAATCTTCAACGGTGGAGGAAAAAATCGAGAGGAAAGCTATAATCTGGGAGTACTTCGTAAAATTCTCAAAAGTGATGGACTATGGCTCAGTGCATCTCATTCTGAGAGGAGACCCGTGCCCAGCAATGGGACATTAATGGGTCGATGATGATGATGATAATTGTATTGTTATTTTTATAGTAACACAAAGTAAAGTACAGTTGGTTATAATGATAATATTGGTGTACATCGCTTTTTTTACTCACTATCATAGACTAGTTGGACTATTTTGCAGACGGTCTTCCTCAAGTACATCAAGACGTCATCTTTTCTCATATGCTGATGGTACATTACGCCTTCATTCGAGTCTATTATCGTATCTTGACAAGTCTGAAAGAAGTGGTTACTGGATGGTGCGTGACTGGGTCGAAATATCGGCAATTTTAAAATAGCATTACGTGAGTACTTGTCACTCGCTTAAAATGTATGGATTCTAAATAATATTAGTTTAATTCCGGTACACTTCCAGGGTAGGCGACGATCTTGGTCTTAGTCTTAGTCTACTAGGAGTAGTAACACATTTATGTACGACCTCGCTTAAGCTGCAGTGACCACTTAACATGAGGTGGCCTGTACGCTGGTTTGCTACACTTTAAACATGGAAAAAGAAATTACTATTGGAAAGAACGTATCTTTCATTTTTATAAAATAAATCCTTGTAAGATCACTTAATTGTCCGTCTGTCTGTTTATCATGCGTTCCTGAAAAAAACGGCCTTTTTCTCAGGAACGTATGGAAATATAAAGTTGAAATTAGAAACAAATACTCCGGTATGCAATCCCTTGGTGCTACAAAAAATCTAACTTCTAAATCAATGCAATCAAAAGATACAGCCATTTATGCCACATATTTTGACACTCGCAAAGGAATCAAATCCTTCCTATAGGTTGTCCTTCCCGTTGAGCTAGAATCATGAATTTTGGCAAGAAGAAATGTCTTATTTGTTTTTGCACAAGTGAAGAGACAAATTTGAAAACAACAATTTGTCTGTAAGGAACCCTCGGTGCGCCAGTCCAACTAGCACGTGGCTGGTTTTTTCTTTGAACGTCAATGAGTTGATACCATTTTACAAGCCGTTTCAGCGTTCGTATGGTTGCAAATAATGTAGAAACTTACCTCACGATTATATCCTGGAAATTGATATTTTCCTCCGTAGTTATCGATTTTAAAAAAATGTCCATGTCCCCACCGTGGTCCAATTTTAACTGTGATGTTATCGACATGATCTTCATACATCTGGAATCCAAAGGAGCTGGTAATCATTTATCACTTTTTTGTCCCACTGCTGGGTACGCGTCTATCCCCACCGTAGGACACCTGGAGCATACTTCACGTTGTTCCAATGCAGACTGTTGGAGAAACGGGTTAGAGTCTCTGTCGGATGTTTTCAAACCATCCACAAGGCCTCCGACAATGTTTAACTACTATAACTTACTATATTTATTTATATTATTTTTATAATAGGTGATAGAACTATAGTTCGTCTAGGGTAGTACCACTGCCGCTCCCATAATCCACCGTGAAGCATTTCCTATGTTTCGGTTGGAGGTGAGTGGTTGTGAAGTATACTTACAAATGAGGGGACCATCTTAATCCTCTGGAATAGTAACGCATCTACGTTTGACCTCAGATAGGCCTTCAGTCCTGTTTGAGGCTTGATCTGGATTCCCACGGGCTGCAGGGACCCCTTAATTTTAGGAGGCCAGCACGCTCGTTAAATACTCTTCTTATAAAAAAATGCGGTCACTGCAGTTCATGGACACCCATATCTAACCTCAAACAGGACTGAAGTCTTATCAGAGGTCGTACGTAGTTGCATCATTACTCCTAATAACTAAGACGGCTTTAGTTCTGTTTGAGGCTAGATGTGAATGTCCATGGGCCACAGTGACCGCTTAACATCAGTTTATACAATCATTTGCTACTCTTTTAACATAAAAAAAATAATATTCCTGTCTGTACGGTGCCCTGCTTCCCATCTATGTATTAATTTTTGTTACATATTTCCACTACCCTAAAATAGTTTGGAAGACATTTCAAATCTAGGTATAAGACTGCCATTTTCTATTACTTCTTTATTATCCATGTTTCATTTGAGTTCAAGAATAAATAGTATCATTTAAAATATGGTTTTGCTTGACCTACAGTCACTGCTTTCTGTACTAAAGTATTAGTATAGCACTTCTAACTTTGGTTTTAAGGATATGGAGAGACGGAATAACTTATACGATATATGTAATACGGGATTTGATATTATTGTCCCCGACAACCACACTTCCCCAACCAAGACAAGAATTGCGTTATGGCTGATTGTGAGATCGGCGGTGGTATCTCCCCAGTCGAACCATAGTTTTACCATCTATCGAGACAAAGATGTAAACATAAAACTATTCCTCAGCCTTAAGCCGATTCGTCGTTAACACATAGGTGCTTTATACAAAATCCTTTAAATATATTCACCCTTGTCAACATCCCAATATTGGTGAAAGGAACCATTTCAGGCATTAGTGTTTTCGACGTGGATAATATTTGCTCTTTATAGTTCCATAGATACTCATAAATTGTTTTGTTCACAAATAAATCCGTTCCTTGCGTTTTCGTTAGCACTCGAACTCCAGTTCGAAGGAAATAGTTGGCGTCATGAAGAAACGACAGAATTCCCTGAAAATAAGAAAAAAATGTTTTTGGAATTACTGGTCTTTTCAGTATTGACCTCCGGTGTTCCTAAGTAAGGTATCGAGAAGCAGAATTGTCCCGTTCTCAGCAAAGGGTCAACATTAGACTATGTTTAACTGCATTAATAGCGCTGATAAAGGCTCAAAATTTCTCATTAAAGAATGGAATTTCAAAACGTAAAACAAAGGGCCAAATAAAATTATCCAATAAAATTTTATTTATCACCGAGATAATTCTTTTGAAATTCTCATTAGCATAGAAGTAATACAATAAACACGTTTTATCCGAGCATTATTTGGAAGGTATCTTATTTTTTTTTTATGTTTTGAATATTTTTTGGTGACTGTAATTGTCCTTACTATAACGTCTCGTTTTGAGTTAGAAATGGTCACATTAGATATGACCGAAATAGGTGAGACAGTGGTGCATACAAAACGTTCTATCACCTTTTAAATCCATGTTTATTCCAAACCATTCTGTATATAAAAATAAAAAAATCCTTACCAATAATGCTGTATTAGGTCCAATTAAAGTTGCGTTTAAGTCGATCGTGTTTTCATCCGGCAAATATATCGGATACCGCGTAGCTGTATACGTCAGTGTGTCGTTATCGTTGAATTGTATGTTCGTGTGAGTCAGCTTTTCTCTGCAACGAAAACAAAAAATAAACGTACAATATAAATAAAGTACGATATAATATTACACTATGAAGAATGAATGATATAGAGAATAAATTGGTATTTATTTCATTTTCAAAGTTCATAATAATATTGTTGTGTATTATCTAATCAATCAAAATTCTTTTTAATATGTAATAAACGTTTAAATGCACAATGTAGACCAACAGCAAAAAGCGGTGAACAAACGATCTTTTGCGGAAAAAAGACTGGCGTCTTTTTTTTTTTCTACCTAATGAATTATGCCTAACATTTGTTCACAGAATTACTATATGTATTTTTAGACACAAGTACTATATATACTATACTACTATTACTTATTTGTATTTTTTTTATTTGGGGGAAAATCGTTCAAATACTGACAACACTCATAATGTCACCTGTCACCAATTATGTTTCACTTTTATGCGGTACAGGGCATAAATATTGAATCTACGACTCAAATGTTTATATGATAATCAACCGCTTAGCTTAGCTTGCACTGGATGTAAATGTAGCAAAACCATTGACCTTACATTATGAGTGATTACAAAAGATTATGACGTCATTTGAACTCACGTGTAATCTTCGTTTAGATCGCGCGCCTATTGAGATCGTGATGCAAAACGCATCGCGTTTAAATTGTACTTCATCTCAAGGCCTCGCAACGAAAATATATGTACAGATGTGCCTTTAATGACTTTCTTAAATGCCTTTGATTATACAGGTGGTGATAATCTAGCGGTTAAGGTTCCGGTCTCTCACGCTAGGTGTCCAGGATTCGAATTCTGCACGCATCTCCAAATTATCAAAGTTATGTACGTATTATAAATTATCACTTGCTTTAACGATGAAGGAAAACATCGTGAAGAAACTGACATATCTGAGAGTTCTCTGTAAGGCTAGGTGTGTGAAGTCTATCAATCCACTCTTGGCCAGCGTGGTGGCCTAAGCCTTCTCATTATGAGAGAAGACCCGTGCTCACCAGAGAGACATTAATGGGTTAATGATGATTTTGACGATATAGGTGGTAGAGGTCTTACTACATCAGCGTAGCAGGGGGGCGACAGCCAGAGAAGGCTGGCTATCTATTGTAAAGCGTGTCATAAAACCAGAAAGACGACGACCGCGCTGCCAAGAGCGTATTGCATAAGAAGTATTGAAAAGAAAGTGATACAATAGTACTATTTCTTTGATAATATAGTTCGGCCTGGGAGCGACCGCTGTCCTCACAATCCCCCGTTAAGCAATTCTTGTGTTTCGGTTGGAGACGTGCAGTTGCCGGGTACAGTTACAAAGAGGCGACCATCTTAGTTCTCCGAAGTAGTAATAGATTTACGTACGAACTCGGGTAGAGAAGGCGCTTAAGAAACTCATTTAAAGACCCTTCGAAGGGCCCGTTAGGCTGTTGGTCCCGGTTATTCTGTACTTTATATAATCTTTGGTAAAATCATAACCGCAACTTAGCAATTTATTTGAGACCCTGAAAAGTGAGCTTTGTAAATCTTTTAGTAATGATTCATCTTCTGTTTTCGTTTATTTTGACGTAAATAGTTTATAAGAATGATGTATGGAACTAAACATAATTCCGCCTGCGACGTTGTCGGCACGTGAAAAAACAAATTCAATTTAATTGATCTCTCCAGCGTATGACGCTCCATACTACAGTGAGATCAACCTGTAACTACGGATTTACTTTCCCGATGTTGTAGCGTTGCCATGGTAACCATTGCAATAGTAACGGCTCTGATGGCCATTGTTTTGGTAATATTTATTCAATTAATTTTATTAGAATCAGGAAAATTTATCGTTTTTATCGAGCGTTTACGTCGTGAAATGATGTAAACGCTCGCTAAGAATGAAGCATGCTTAATTTCAAGTAAAACTGATAAATAGTTTTAAAGATCTCGCATTGACTCATACGAGGCCGGAATCTTGAGCTACTATTGTTTCTATAGTAAACAAAAATATTAATTAAGGCTATCAAAAGCTTTAGTCGTTAACTTAAAGTGTCATTAGCTGTCTGCCCCGTTTTCCTGTATACTGGTTATAACAACTTTTTGACTAAAATTTGTTCTTATAACAACAAAACCGGGCGAGTGCGAATCGGACTCGCGCACCGAGGGTTCCGAGGGTTCGAGGGGATATTTTTTTTTGTGATGTAACTACAAATTTAAGCTTTTCGTATTTTTCTCTTGTCTTATAAGACATTGCTTCTTACCAAATTTCGTAATTCTATTTCAACGTAAAGTACCCTATAGGTTTTCATTCCCATGCGAGTCTCAAAATATGCGGCATAAACGGCCGTATCTATTGATTGCTTTGACTTAGAAGCTTGACTTTTTCACAGCTCCAAGTTATCGCAGATCGGAGTATTTGATATTAATTCGTAATTGGTTCAATTCAGAACATTAGGTAGTGGCGCGCATGGTAAACAACTCGCCATGTAACATAATTATCAACCAAAACGGAAAACTCACAAGAATACAATAGGCCCAATCTCCTGATAGTTCATCTTCTCATCCAGACCCTTGAGGAACCGCTCGTGGTTCGTCACGTTGAACAAGAACACTTTCATCCTCACCTGATCCGGGGGGTCCGCCCACCATTCATAGGGGGGTAAACCTGGAACGAGGAACAAACGAATCAATATGGGAAAACAACGACTGTATTCCTGTTACCGATAGAGGTATTCTTGTTACCAATTGTTGGAATGGTTAAATGCGTTACTTTTAAAGACTAAGACGGTCGCCTTGCTGTAAGTGTACCCGACAACCGCAGTTCTCCAACCGAAACACAAGTATTGCTTCACGGCGGATTATGAGGCTGCCGGTGATATTTTGCCAAGTATGACTTATTTATTTAAAGCTTTATTGTGCCTTAAGAAGTGGTACATGAGGCGGATTTAATGCTAGAAGCATTTTCTTGACTTATTTTTTTATGACTTGCATGTTTTTTAAATGTAAAACGTAAAATGAGTGACAGGATGCGTTTTGACATTTGACAGATAAGATACATGCAGTGATAGCCTAGTGGTTTGATTCCGGACTCTCACGCTGGGGGTCAGGGGTTCGAATCTAGCGCCCATCTCTGATTTTTCGATGTTATGTGCGTATTAAAAATTAATGATCACTTGCTTTAACGGCGCAGTAAACCATCGCGAGGAAACCTACACATCTGAGAGTTTTTTGTTAAAGTTCTCGAAGTTACCAATTCGTCTACCAAGTCTACCAATTCGCACTAGGCCACCGTGGTGGACTATGACCTAACCTTTCTCATTCTGATAGGAAACCTGTACCCAGCAATGGGACATTAATGGTTCGATGATGATTATGATGATGGTCACCCAACTAACTCCCGACCGCGCCCGATGTTGCTTAACTTTGTAAATCGATAACAATCTACTCAAGACGGCGGGCCATGCGCAAACTACAGTTAAAATAATACAAACCTGGTCTCATGTTAAGCTTCTCCCATAACATCAGATCTAATGGAGTAAATATGAAACCACTGATAGAAATGATGAGTAAGAGCATTCCCCATACCAACCGGGCTATCGAATCTGGAACAAATAAATAAATTATTAAAAACCAAAACCACAGCTAAAGGATGGCCAGGGGCAGCTGCCAGGTTCGCATGAACCGAAACAAAAATGATTAACTGGATTAATATTTAGAAGTGCTAAAGAGCTTTCGTGCTTTCGACAACTAATATCAAGCACCTCACGCTTTTATGTTAAAGCTAACTTTCCTGTCAATGACTTTATTCTTATTTTAATTATATTCCAAAAATTAAAGTATACCGCATTATAAGACATTCTCTTTCTCTTGATGTGATCAAAATTGTTCTCTTTCAAAATAATTTATAATACCCCTTTTTGATTTTATTATTTAGACAATTTAAACAGAAAGTTGTTTTTTTTTAATATTTGTAAATTGTGTTTTTAGAAGGTTTTCCAATTTAAAGTGGACGAATTTGGGGGGTTATGACCCCTATGGCCCCTAACATAACCTCTTCCCCCGCCGTCCCCCCGTCCCTCCCCCCGTTCCTCCATCTCGGAACCGCGATTGTAGTTATATTCCCTTACAAACGAAGATGTCATTATGAGCAATGGTGTTTAAATATCTGGTTACAAAAGTGTTAAATCATGATGGCATTGACACACAAATGAAGTTTAAAATCTTACATTAGCTATAAAAATAGACAAAATCAAAATCGGTAATTTCCGTTTGTCATTTGTTTATTTAATCGTTTTGTCTTCAAGTCATTTCTGTTCCATTGTTGAAAACGGGCCCCTCTCAAGCTGAGACGGGTTAGACTATAGTCCACCACGCTGGCTAAGAGCGGATTGGTAGACTTTACATATCTTCGAGAAAACTCTCAGATGTGTGTTCCTCACGATGTTTTCCTTCACCGTTAAAGGAAGTGATAATGAATTTCTAATACCCACATAACTTAACAAATATACGCAAAAAACTGAGGTGTGTATGGATTTCGAACCACGGACTCCCCGCTTGAGACGGAAGATTATAGCCACCAAACAATTGCTGCTATGACAATCGTTTACGTACATATAACACATAAATTTTTTATAGAGCACCTATGTCCAGCAGAGGTGTTGCAGGTGCTTATGAATACAATAATAAACTCTACACTCGTAGCCCCATAGTATGATACTCTATGTTGTCGGTGCCATGGTTACGTATAAACACTTGCTTGCACCAGACTCAGAACTGATATCTAAATTCATCATTTAGATGTCTACTAGGAATCGAACCTGGCACCCTGTGCGTATCAGATTGGTATGGTCACCGCTGCGCCATGCAGGTCGTCAAATAAATGTATGGAGTATCGTACATAAGCGCGCACCACTATATTTCAAAACAGAGTATATGCAAGCTGTATTAAAATAAATAATAATATACCGGACGACATAAAATGATTACCAGACAAACTATTCGAAACTAAACAAAAAAAAAACCGTGTGTGTACTTATGTACGCACGTAAGAAGTTATACTTCTTTGGCGTAACAAAACAAAAATAACACTAAAAATATCACCCCGCATGTTCGTACTCTACGAGTGTAAGAAAAACTGTAAAATAATAAAATAAAGACATTAAATATAACTGATAAAGATAAGTAAGAGAAGTATAACATTTTTTAAAAAAACATATACTTATAAAAGTAAATCTTTTTGTAAGTCTAAAAATACCAATTATATATTAATACATGTCACCATCATCATCGTCAACCCTTTTCTGTCGTAGTACTGAGCACGGGTCTTCTCTCTAAATGGAAGAATTAGACAAGAGTCCACCCGGCTAAGGCAGATTGGTAGATTTTACACACTTTTGAGAACTTTGCGAAGAACTCTCAGGCATATGTTTCCTCACTATGTTTTGCTACATTATTAAAGCAAGAGATCATTAGTTTCTAATATGTATTTAACATTGGCAACCGAACCCCAAAAACTGTTTTACGGCGGATTATGTGGGCGGCGGTGGTCTACTCCGGGTGGACTATAGTTCTGCCACTTCTCAAGGATTTATAAATAGACAGTTATTTTGATAGTATTAATGCGGTTTTATTGTGTAAATCTACCATCATGATGTCGTCATAATTGCAGCAATTACACGATGTAAAATCTGGCAAGGTCTCTTTGAGTGTGACCTTAGAGTAGCATTTATTGACCCGAAACATACATACATATTCATAAAGAAGCAGTGTCAGCCTAGTAGTTAAGATTTCGGCCGCTTACGCTGAGTGTCCAGGGTTCATATCGACGCACCTCTGATATTTCGAAGTACGTATTAGAAATTAATTTCTACTTGCCCTTACGGTATAGGAAAACGTCGAGAGGATATCTGCAGGTCTGAGTTCCTTGTAAAGTTCTCGAAGATGTGTGAAGTTTACCAATCCACACTTGGCCAGCGAGGTAAACTATGGTTCAGGACGAGAAGGGTTAGTCCTTCTCATCCTTAGAGGAGCCCAGTACCCAGCAATGGGATGTTAATAGTTTGATGATGAGTCATAAAGAAAGTGTATGCAGCCGCGCTGTTAAGTGCGCCAAATTTTTTTTTTTTTTTTTTTTTTTTTTTGTTAAGTAGCAAACGAGCATGCAGGCCACCTGATGTTAAGTGGTCACCGCAACCCATGGACACCCACATCCAAC
>DWKL01001382.1:0-14803 GCA_018249415.1 Phareas burnsi | reverse complement strand
ATTTGAAACAGTAGAATATTTCCATAGTTTTTTATCTAATGTAGGTAGAAGATGGGTGTTTTGTGACAGTTTTTACCAGACAGATGCTTTTCAAGCGGTTGTATATATATGAATAGGCGTTAGGTATGTATAGATGTGTGTATGTATGTGTTTGTGTATGTTTATATGTATGTCTATTTCTTGTGGGCTGTGGCCTAAGCGGCTTCATGGGTTTTAACAAATGAGGTGTCTAAACTTGTCGCGGTAGCGCGGCTAAGATACGTTCGAATTTCGAAAAAAAGAAAAAAATAACAAACGCGACGTAATTTTATTCCGTCGGGTTCTTTTAGTTGGTAGTTAACTCTTGTTAGTATTAATCATTTTAAAAATAGTTAAAACCTTTATTGTACGACATTCGATCACAGTGGCTTCGCCGCTGCCCTTACTACCTAAGTAGCAATTTTCATACCCGATAGGACTGTAAATCCATTGGGGAGGTACCACCGCCACTCTCACAATCCACCCCCAAGTTAATACGACTGTTTCGGTTGGGGCGGTGTCGTTGTCGAGCATAGTTACATGCGAGGCGACCGTCTCAGTCGTCAGCAGTAGAACGTCGGCGCTGTTTTAGATTGGATGTGGATGGCTGTGGGCTGCGGTGATGACTTAATATAAGGTGGTCTGCACGCTCGTTTATCAAACATAAAAAAATATGAATAGCTGCTGTGTTCTGGTATCAAGGGTGGTCATTGGGAAGCATTTACGTGGATCTTAGGGTCATAGTGTTTCCAGAGACTAATCACAAAGGTTTCTAAAATATTTAAAGAAATGCATACTAGTTAAGTCTTTTACAAACTGAAAATAGGAAAAGCCTTAGGAAGTTATTTCGCGCTCATTACATTACAGTGTAATGTAATGTATTTCACGCTCATTACATTACAGTGTAATGTAATGTAATAAGCGCGAAATAACTTTCTAAGGCCTTTTCCTATTTTCCGTTTGTAAAAGACTTAACTGTGTAGTATGCATTTCTTTAAATATTTTATAAACCTTTGTGATTAGTCCCTGGAAGCACTATGACCCTAAGAACCATGTAAGTGGCTAGCAATTACCACCCTTGATACCAGTCATTACATTACAGAGTAATGTAATGTAATGAAATAAAGTTAATCGGAACTTACATTGAAAAATAAAAAAGAGCAAGAGAGAATTTTTAATTGTACTGTAATTTACATTACACTGTAATGTACAGTGATGTTGCAGTGTAGTGTACATTATAGGTGTGCGTTTTTATTAATTTTTTTTGAAAAGGTATATGTCATGTATGTCCTGCTTAATTTAAAGCTAATTTAAGATATATTCTATAAATAATGAAGTAAATCTGAAAACGAATGAAAGTACGCATAATTTAAATCACAAGTTCATATATAAAATTTCAAATAAAAATTTCGACAAAAATACAACTAGAAAAACCAGAGTTTTATCCGAAAAAATGTTTGGCTGCTATTATGTTTACTATGTTTTGACACAGGTTTAATATGGATTAGTGGTTATACTGCATATACCGGTCATACGGGTTGGTGACCAACCCGTGTCGGGGGTCTTCAAACCGCCCGCAAGACCTCTAACAAGATTTAACGATTACTATTCTTGATAATAACTGGCACCGACAAACTTAACGTGCACTCCGAAGTAAGGAGACGTGCATGAAATGTAGTCGTGAATGGTCACCCATCCAACTGGCCTGGCACGACTTTACTGAACTTTGTAGATCGGCTACGATCTACGCACTCCGCGAGGCTATGCGCATTTCAACCGCGGGGCGTGCTCGCTTCGAAAAAATGTTAGCTCGATATAATTTCAATACGTTACTATAATATTTGGATATATTTTAATATCGTTCAGAGCCGGAAGTAGGAACCCGAGCTATGCGGAACCTTGGGCGAGGACTGCTTCTTTTGAAAGCCTGTTTTGATTTGACTTTGAAAATTGAGGCCATTCAAAACATTTCGTTACGAATATTTGCGGCAATGCCTCCGATCGTGTTCGACATTCATTTAAAAGGTGTCACATTACTATTTTATAAAATACAGTCATTTCTGACACGACACTGTTGTTTATCGTGTTCAGTCAAACTTAAAGGTCTGAGGGTGTTACTTGAGGTCTTTCAACTTGGATCTCAGAGGTGGCGTCGCATCTGCGGTTGATCTTACGTAGCTTCAATCCTATTTAGAGCTGAGTATGCTTTAAATAAAAAAAACAGCCAAGTGCGAGTTGATTCGCGCATTAAGGGTTCCGTACAAATAAATATTTTTTTGTGATGTAACTACAGATCTACTGTTTTAGGAATTTTTGCTTTATTTGCGCTATAAAACATTGTTCGTGGCCAAAATTCATGATTCTAGGTCAACGGGAAACACCCCATAGATTTTGATTCCCTTGCGAGAGTCAAAATGTACGGCATAAACGGCATACGGAACGGTATAAACGTATCTTTTGATCGCCTTGACTCAGAAGCTTGGTTTTTTCACAGCTACAAGGGATTGTAGACCTGGGTGAGTTGGCACATCCACGTGTTCCTGGCAAAAAGGGTCTTGATAAAAAGACGAGCAAAGTAGTGATCCTAAAAGGGTTCCTTTTCCTTTTAAGGAACGGAACTCTAAAAAACGACGTTTCTATTTCAAGGCCCTGTTTGTCTGTGTATGGCTTTTAAAGCAGTTGTGTAGGATTGGTGTGTTTGTTCAGAGGGTCGTATGGCTGACATACTTATTATGAAGGTTCCAAATCATCAGCGGGAGGGGGGTGATTTCAGGAAAATCTGCCGGTTTATTTCTACAGGTATTTACGAGTATGCTATCTGTAGCCGACTAGAAATAAACCAGGAAACTAATTGGTGGTCGTGATCACTCAACATGAGATTGACCGGATATCTGTTTGTTTTTTCTGCCTTTCACATAAAGAAAGCTGTGATAGCCTAGTGTTTAAGATTCCGGCCTCTCACAAGGGACCCGGGGTTCGTATCCCACTCGCGCCGATTTTCCGAAGTTATGTGTGTACTAGAAGTTAATTATAACTTGCTTTAACGGTGAGGAAAAAAATAGTGAGGAAATCTACATACCTGAGAGTTCTTTGTAAAGTTCTCGAAGGTGTGTGAAGTCTACCAATCTGCACATGGCCAGCGTGGTGGACCCTTTTCACTCTAAGACCCTTGCTAAGCAGTGGGACATTAAATAGTCGGTTATGATATTTTTTTAAATCTTTTATTCATATTTCTATAGGTGGTAGAACTATAGTTCCTCTGGAGAAATACCACCGCCACTCTTATAATCCGCCGTGAAGCAATTCTTGTTTCGGTTGGAGAGGTACGGTTGCTGGGCACACTTACAGCGAGGCGACCACCTTAGTACTCAGAAGTAGTGACGCATCTACGTACGATCTAAGACAGAACTACTGTATTGTTTGAAGTTAGATATGGATGTCTATGGGCTGCAGTGACCAGATAACATCAAGTGGCCTGCACGCTCGGCTGCTACTCACATACAAAAATATTATTTATTGTTAATGTGACGCACATGGATATAAGAAACACCGAGTTCAAGTGAATTAAATTTCCATACTAAGTTTGTTTTTTACTGAGGAACTTGGCGTTAGATATGTTTTTGTAAAATTATCATATGGAAATACACTTTCCGGGATATTGTTCATAATAACCGTGAACTTTGGAACTTGGTGTGGGTCTAGAGACGTCCTACTCTTGCCTAACCTCGCACATCGTACGGCATTGAGTATCACGGGGAGGGAAGGTAAGGTATTTCCCCATACTCACCATCATTCATGACCTGCTACTAGGCTGGGTTCTCCTCTTAGAATAAAAATTTTAGACCATGGTCTACCACGCGGACCCAGTGCAGATCGGTAGACTTCACACACCTTCGAGAACTTTACAAAGAACTTTCAGATGTGAAGGTTTCTTTACGATGGTTTCTTTTACCGTTGAAGCAATTGATAATTAATTTCTAATACGCACATAACTTCGAAAAATTAGAAGTGCCTGCGGAATTTGAATACCAGACACCCAGCGTGAGAGGCCGGAATCTTTACCACTAGACTATCACTGTATATAATTACTCTAATTAATATTGATTAAGATATTATAACATTATAATGATAAAACATCAGCAAAGGACTAATTTCCGCTGTTTCCGTATGTTTGAAGAGTAGCAAATGAGTGTGCAGGCCACCAGATGTTAAGTGGTCACTGCATCATATGGACACCCACACCCAACCTCAAATAGGACTGAAGTCCTATCTAGGTTTTAGGTAAATGCGTCACTACTCCTGAGGGCTAAGACGGTCGCGTCACCGTAAGTGTATCCAGCAACCACACCTTTTTGATCGAAATACGACTATTGTTTCACGGTGGATTATGCGGGCGGCGGTGGTATCTCCCCAAACGAACTATAGTTCTACCACCTATTAATTTCATTATGTTATCTAAACGGGTGATAATCCCCTAATTCCTGGAAGTCAACTTTGACCTATTCCTCACCGAATCTCATAAAACCGCCATGATTTAAGGCAATGACGTCACTAAGCACTTTGAATCAACTTGATAAATCACTCCAAATTAAACTTTACACCTTATCTACTTACAGGGAACATTCTTATAAACTATGCTACAGTAATACAGACCTTATTTGATGCCTCATAAAGTACTATTTTAATTCAAACGCCCGTTTGTCTCAAACATTCATATTTGTTGCAATTAACAATGAACTTTATTGCGACCGTTTATGGCTCAAATTTAATTAAAATTTACACGCTTAGCAAAAGGTGCGACTTCTTGATTGTAAGAATAGTGAAAAATGAACTCTATTACGTTTATTTAACGTTCAAAATGTAATGCGATAAATACAAGGGTTTAGTATCACGCAAGGTGGCACCAGAAGGAATTATGGTTTCAGTATAAAACCTGTCGCTGCATTATTACGACACTTGTTAAGTACTTCAGAACAAAAGTCCACTTTGTTTACGGTTTCACAGGCACCTGTTTTGATTTAGTACCGGCTGGCACGCCAGTCGCCAGTTTGGGTGGAACTTTAGTGGTCTTCGCCACCCACTAAACTGTGGGCATGACTAATGTGTTTTCATTACGTATATTAATAAAAATTTAAATCTTCGTTCGATAACCTCTAAAATTTTTTTTACCAATTGCTATGAAATTTCGCTGTAACGTTGTATTCGAATACGCATCATTTTTAGATATTGATAGTTTTTACATCTGTTATGTAGATGTCGCCCCTGTGGCGGGGCAGCGAAACATTTCTTTAAAGAACATTATCTGAAACGTGCTATCTATTTTGTTTTCGTTCCATTATTATAACATTTAACTAATATTGTATTTTTATAAGGAAATATTAATAATCCAGAGAGTATTGACCTCCCACTCCTTGAGGATATGCCTAGGCATAGAGAGTACCATTGAAACTCGAATGGTCAGTGACCATTTACCTTCAGATGGACCGCATGCTCGTTTGCTCGTATCCATGAATGTCCCACTGCTGGGCATGAGTCTCTTCTCAGAATGTCAAGAATCAGGCAATATTCCATTACGCTGGCCAAGTGCGGATTGGTAGACTTCACAAACTTTCAAGAACTTTTTAAAGAACATTTATGTATGCAGGTTTCCTTATGCTGTTTTCCTTTAAGCTAATGATAATTAATGTCCAATACGCACATGACTTAGAAAAATCAGAGGTTACGTGCAGGATTCAAACCTCAAGGCCTCAGACCGGAATCTTAACCACTAGGCTATCACTGCTTGAGTTATCTAGTGGTTATCAAGTCATCTGGGAGTTATCAAGAAGCTATCTAGAACTTAGTGTCTAGCGGAGGGGGGGGGGGGGCGTGAGAAATAATTAGGCTATTTGCCTTTAATTATGAATATACCCGCGTTTGTTATTGTGACGACCATTGGCTTCATTACTAAAAATGGAGTAACGGCTGGCCGTTCGAAACGAATCAGAATGAGATGGACAGCTTCAGCTTAGCTCTGGTCACAGTCCGGAATCATTATCCCTTTCACGAACATGGTTTTCAGTACCGGCTTAGACCTTGCAGGCTCGCCACCAAGCTCGGTTAATCTCTAAAGCCCTCTAGAGCCAAAAGCAACTATACACTCGAAAAAAAAATCCACGCAGTGTTCTTATGGGTTTGCTAGAGTTTTTACTAGAGTTTTAAAATGGAATTTCTTAGCAACGAAACCATAAGTGATATTAAATACATACGTACAGAACTGAACGGTTCGTGCGCCCGCAGTTAAGGCTAAGGTTTATATCATTGGGATCGTGAACTTGAATTCGAATGCAGTTGTTTCATTTACAATTTAGCAGTAAACAGGTTCGTCCGGAAAGGTACCATCGCCGCCCTCACAATCCACCGTGAAGCAATTCTTGCGTTGGAGAAGTGTGGTCGTCGGATACACTTAAAGCGACGCGACTATCTTAGTCTTGAGGTGTGGTTATGACTCTACGTACGACCTTAGATACGGCTTTAGTCCTGTTTGAGTTTATCGTAGGTGTTCATGGGCTACAGTGACCACTTAACATCGGAAGTTCAGCGCGCTCGTATGCTAATCTACAAACATTTCGGTATAAAAGGTGTGGGTACATTAATCAGCGTGGCAACTATCTTAGTTTTAGTAGTAACGCATTAACGTACTACCTCAGATAGGACTGCACTCTAATTTGAGGTTATATATGGATGTTCATGGGATATAATGTCCAATTACGGTGACTTGCACGTTCGTTTGTTACTCTCAAACATGCATTCTATGCTCCCTACTCTCTAAATAAATTGTTTTTAAATTCTACGGAACTATTAACAGTAACAGGTACGTAGATAATTGAAGGGTTCGTGCGCTCGCGGCTTTAAGGCTACGGTTTATGTCATTGGAGTAATCATGAACTTGATTTTGAATGGAATTGAACTATGTTCGACCGACCAATGGCGCCGTCATAATCCGTCCTGAAACAATCCTTATTTCGGTTGGAAAGGTTCGGATGTCATTATCATGTCACTGGATTTATCTTGAACTTTTTCTAAATGAAATTGTTCCATTTATGCTCCCAAGAGTAAATGATATTTCCATAAAACTCTAGTTTTGTTTGAGGTTAGATGTAGGTGTCCATGAGCTGCAGTGACCACTTATCATCAGGTGGCCTGCACGCTCGTTTGTTACACTTCAAATTTATATAAAAAGTACAGTAATTTTTTCTGCATTTTTTTGCATTTACAAGATTACATATGGTATATCTTTATTTATCCGGTTGCGACAGGAGGGTTGTTTTCCACTGTATGTTTGTATGATGTATGCATCTTGCTGGCACGTGCTGTGGCCTATACGACTTGATAGCTTTTCACATATAAGGTATCGTTATATTCATCTTAGTAGCGCTAGAGACATTGGATACATTAAATAAAAAAGGCATAATTCATTTACTTGCTTTGGCGCGACGAATCCGACTTAATTAGTTAACTGTTTACGCAGTCGGGATTTTGGTTTCTAATTTAATTGTCAAATTTAAAATACGGTTTACCTTTGCTCTGTAATTGAGACAAACGAGCATGTAGCACCTGGATTTATAGGTTAGTGGTTAAGATTCTGTGAAATTAATTATCATTTGCTTTAACGGTGAAGCAAAACATCGTGGGAAAACCGACACGTCTGTGAGTTTGTAAAATTATCGAAGGTAAGCGAAGTCTACCAATCCGCCATTGCCCAGCGTGGTAGACTATGGACTTATCCTTCTTATTTTGAGAAGAGACCCGTACCCAGCAGTGGGACAATAACCGGTTGATGAAAGAATGATGAATGAAATAAATATAAACTTAGTCGCGTGGCAGCCCTAGGCATCGTAGGGCTTGGGGTCGTTCACACGGCATCGATCGCTCGGAACTGGGTCAGCCGGTCGCTACCCCAATGAACCCAACGAGGCCTTGTCCCGGACACGTTGATAGTGAGATGGGAATTATCGCTAATCGCTTATTCTTTTCATGTAATAGCGTATTGCGGGCGTTAAGATTAACATTGTATATGTATCTACTGTTGAACGTTGTACATGACGATTAGAGGGTACCGGGTTCGATTCCCGTTCAGACAATATCTAAATGTTTTTTGTATGTGTTCGTGGCACTAACGACACAGGGAATCCTAGTGTGGGAAATGACCTTAGAATGTGTTATTATTTTATTAATTAAAATGACTATAATTAAAGATCATAGTAATACCGTAAAAGCAGAATTCACAGCGAGGACTGTGCTGCATCTCCGGCTTTTTTCATACATCTCCCTCCCCACCACTCCACCTCCGGCACCGTCAACACCTGCAGCGGAACTATTCACATCATCAGCAGTTACTCTCCTCTTCACTAATTCGAATCAGCTACTCTACCGTTGTAGGAAGCCGTGATTTATCCTTAGCCCATCTGCTGTTACGTGGTCACCGCCACTGCGATCCATGACTACCCACAAATAAGACAGGTGTCCTACCGCCTAGGAGAGTAAACTCTGAAGGCACCAGCGCCATACCCATTTCGAAAGCCATTCCTTCCGCCACTCCCATTATAAGAACAGTTTTATAAGCTGCAGTGTTCTGGTTTGAAGGCTATGGTAAGGAGATACCGGGGATACTCGGGGGTTACAAGTCAGTCCTCAGGGGTTACAAAGCGTCTGTAGTCGACTTCAATTAAATAACATTTTTTAATGTTAGGAGAGTAGCAAACGAGCGTGCAGGCCTCCTGATGGAAAGTGGTCACTGTAGCTCCTGTGCACCCCGCGTCTAACCTCAAACAAGACTGAATTCCTATCTGCGGTCAAAAGGGAGATGCTTCTCCTAAGGACTAAGAAGGTCGCCTGGCTTGAAAGTATAGCCGACAACCACACGTCACAAATATTGTAGTTTTTTTTTTATGTGAGAAGCGTAGCAAACGAGCTTGCAAGCCTCCTATTATAACGTGGTCACTGCCGCCCATGGTCCCCCACATATAACCTCAAATAGAACTAAAGTCCTATCTGAGATCACAGGTAGATGCGTTACTATTCCTGAGGATTAAGATGGTCGCGATTGCTTCATGACGAATTATGAAGCCAACGATGGTACCTCTCTAGCGGCACAGGTCTCTCCTGACAATTGGGAGAGGCCACCATGCTGCTTCAATGTGGATTAGCGTTCCATCTATTATTATAAATTACTATAAAATAGTGTTCATATAATAAGGTCGACGAGTATAAGTGGGGCCGGAATTAATTATGTGACTATCCTTAGACATCCTCGGTTAAAGGAAAACAGGTATACAATACAACCTTCCGGCGAGCATCGGTCAATGTCACTTCGAACTGCAAACAGTTGCATTTGCAATCTAAGCTCTGCACACGGTGTTACTCGCGTGGATAGATTTTTTTATAGTAAAAATGTAGCGAAAACGTATGCAGTCCACATAATGGTAAGTGTTCACTGTCGCGCGCGGACATGTGGTCAAACCCAAGTAGGTTTGAAGCCCTACCAGGCTACCAGAGGTCGGTTATAGATGATTTGGAACGTTTCGTGTAAGTGCCTCTTCGTTATATAACGCCTTCAAATCAAAACACAGTACACTGGTATTATAAAGCAAAATTTGATGTCGCGGCGGCGCCTCCGTAGTCCGTCTACGAACGTTATTTTTCACAGTAAAAGAGTAGCAAACGACTATACAGATATTTAAAAAAATAACCTGTTTTTTTTTAAATAAAAATAAATAAATGCTTTTTACACTGATAGCCCTACAGTAGGAGTAACCCTGTGTCGTGATTGTTATGGATACATACAAAGACAAGCCACCCAGACCCAGAACAGAAATCTCAATGGATCATTTAAATTTCTGCTTGGCCGGAATCTATCTCGGAACCTTCTGCGTGCCAGGCCGGTGTGGTAACCGCTGCGCCACGTGGGTCGTCAAATTAAGTGATCACTGCAGCCGATAGGCATTAAAGTGTAACCTCTAACAGAACTGAAGTCCTGTCTGAAGTTATAGTCATGCGTTGCTACTCTTGAGGTCGAAGGTGTCCGCCTCGCCAAGTGACCCGACGACCTTATCTATTTAACCGAAACAAGAATTGCTTCGGCGGATTATGATATGACCGTGGAACTTCCGCGGTTGAACTGCAGTTCTATCGACTTCAGACAAAACTTCAGTTTTGAATTTAGATGTGGGTGTCCATAGGCTGCAGTGACCACTTAACATTAGGTGGCCTGTACGCTAGATCATTACTCTTTGAACCGAGAACGCTGGCAACATTACCTTGTTAGTATACCTAATTGACATTTTAATATAATCATTGTCTGGACCGAAATAGCATGTAATCTTTTAGTTTAAATAATTCGCGAGTGCAACTTAATTATACATTCTAAAACTCGGTTGGTATTTAATAGTAATATTTTTGTCGGACATATGCAAATCAGAGCTCTATTTATTTTATTTACTTCAACGTCAGTAGCAAGAGCTTCGAAAGAAAATATTAGTTTTGTATAAATGTTAGACGGTATTATTATATATCAGAATCATAGACAGCTTATTAAATCTATTTCATAAATAGATAGGACTGGGTTAACACAATGGTTGCAGCCAAAAGGCTGTGACATACGGACAGACTGTTTTGATAGGTGGTAGTATAGTTCGTGCGAGGAAGTGTGCCACCGAGAACGGGGAGGTTCCGCCGCCCTTACGATCCGCCGTGAAGCAATTCTTGTGTTTTGGTTGGAGAGGAGCGGTTGCCGGGCACACATACAGAGACCATCGTAATCCTCAGGAGTAGTGACGCATCTATGTACGGCCTCAGATAAAACTCCAGTTCATCAACATTTTGTACTGATTGATTATTAATAAAATGTAATACTAATTATAATCATCATCATCATCATCAACGACCCATTAATGTTCCACTGCTGGGCACCAAATTATATACCATTAAAATCGCGCAAAAAAACTTTTAAAATTGATACTTCCGCATAAAATCCAACATCGGGGTAAATTCCCGCTTTTATCGAAAAGGGTATTAAATTAAACAAAAAATTTCAAGGGTTGAAAAAACAACAAAAAGGGAAGGGTTGTTAACATTTGCATGAGTAGGAAACGTATTGTACCGATTTGGTTTATTTATCGAGAGGGTTACCCAAGGTCTGATCGTCAGCATTGTACCGTGAACATGGTGTAAATCTTTCAAGCAACGGATTTTATTATGTTTGAAAAATAGCAAACGAGCGCGAAAGCCTCAAGATGTCACTGTAGTAGACACTGTAGTCCATGGACACCTACATGTAACCTCAAACAAGACTTAATGTTCTAAGACTTTAAGGTAAACAATTCTTTGGATTCGGTTGGAGAGATGTGGTTTTCGGGTACACTTAACAGTGAAGCGACCACTTTAGTCATCAGAACTAGTGACGCATCTACGTACGACCTCAGATAGAGATAGTTTCAGTCCTGTTCGAGGTCAAATGTGGGAGTTTATAGGCTGCAAGAACCACTTAACATCAGGTGGCCTGCGCGCTTTTCGTAATCCTGGACACTCCACACTCGTTTGCTACTCTTTAAATATTAAAACTGGGATCAAATGCCAGGCAATCTTTGATTTTTCTAAGTTATGTGCGTATTAGAAATTAATTAGCTATCACTCGTAATAATGACATAATGCTTAAGAACTTTGTATAATTCTCAAAAGTGTGTGAAGTCTACCAATCTGCACTTGGCCAATATGGTGGACTATGGCTTAGCCTCTTTTTTTCTCAAAGACGAAACCCGTGCCCAGCAGTGGGACAGCGATGGGTTGATGAAGATGATGATGATGATTTGTAAGTAGTGTAAGTATGTATTCAATCAACTAATGAGAGAGTTTCTCAAAGCGATTGCGGGAATGCCGACAATTCCCGGCTATCGGCGCTGCAGCGGGAATTAAATGGGATTCTTGATAAATGGTCCGAGGAATTTATCGCAATAATATAATTTTTTTCTTTATAACAATACTATATGAAGGTATTTCGTTCAGTTCCAATTCTTCCTTAGGTTATTGTTTTGATATGAATTCACATGTTCTAAATACCTCTGATTCCAAAATAACTCCGTTTTTGGGTTCGTATATGAATTTATACGACACAAATACCTACTGAATCTGTTTTTTAAATTTGTATGTCTCTAGGCACTCAGCTTGGATACGCCTGGACCGGTTTAAAGCAGTTCCCAGCAGAGGGACAGCAATGTTTTGATGGTGAAACAAGATACTAGAAGAAGTACTTAGCCAAAAGTAAATAAATATTAATTCTGACGCAAGAAGTTTAGGTTTATTTCTCATCTTTATCGAGTTACAAAGCGATATTGACAAAGAAATCCTTTGAAAGGACGCTTATAAAATAATACTAAAGGATATTGAGAGTACACCGGATATAAAAGGAATTTTCTTTCATAGAACCAATGAACTGGAGTTTATTTTCTCTATGCATAGAGTCGGTTCCAAAGCACAGTCAGCAAAATTAAATTTCAGTACCATAAAAAAAGAATTAAAATGTATGTGTCAGCTAAATATTTCTACACTCATAGTTTTTCAAAACGATTCTGTTATTGTGGGTGCCACGGGCTCAAAAGACCAGACCCAGAGCAGTATTAAAATTTAAATATTTTATAGCGTTGATATAGCATTTAAAAACGTCATCCTAAATTAGGGTTTCGCCTGGCAGAGAATCAAAATCGTTACCGTTTCTTTTTTAAGTACAAATTTACTTTTCTCTTATTTTGGAGTTACTAAATTTCGTAAAAAGTGTAAATGACCTCTACGCGATTTTTTGTTTAGGTAAATATCGGTAAAACCAAATAACATGACAGAACTCACTTCGTTTATTTTCTTGAACTGTTTCCGAATGTTCGGAAACCGCAAACGTCATTGATTATGTAAAAGATCTCAATTGGAATCTGTTTTATGTAAAAGGCTCAAATAATTTCCATCGTCCGCATTCGGCCCGGATCTTTGCAAGTCAATGGGAGGGCAATAAGGGCGATACTGTACGGATACTACGCGGATCTGCTGTCGTAAATGTTTCTATTTCGGGTAAAGGTAAATAAAATAATGTTGACGCAAATTATATTATTCGTTTTCTTTTAGATTTTAAGCTAATATTATGGCGAAAATTATACATTTTAATTACGTAACGGGTACTCACCATATGCGGTTTTTTTTCGGTTCTGTTCGAGTTAGATGTGATTAGTAGAACATTAGGTGGCCTGCACGGTTTGAAAGGTGGCGAGGTGACCATCTTAGTCCTCAGGAGTAGTGACGCATCTATGTACGACCTCAGAATGAACTTTTGTTTTGCTTGAGGTTAAACGTGGGTGTCCATGGGCTACAATGACCACTTAAGATAAGGTGGCCTGCACGCTCGTTTGCTACTCATCGAACATTAAAAAAAATGCTCGTTTGCGACTCTTCAAAGATAAAAAAAATTAATGATAAGATTCCTAGTTTTGTTTTTGCCATTTGGCTGCAAAATCATAAATTGGGATACTGGAATACGGAAATAGGAAAGGGGAAATCCACCAGCTAATGCTAATCAAAGCAATCACTCAAGCGGAAACGAAGCGACGGCGGATCGGGATGTGACGTCACTTCATTACGCGAACTCATCGCCGCCGGATCCGGACGCCGGGACACACTCCCCTTTGTTTTGATGAGGATTTTTATAGCGTAGAAGTAGACGTCCCCAACGAGCAGGCGATACACCTGGTAAATGGTAATTTTCCGTGGACATTAATCAACACCAAATAAGTTTGAAAACCCACGCAAGGTCGACCACTGACACGTTGGTACTCCTAGTACTCCTCTTGCTAATTAACACCTCGTTAGTCTTTCTCCCTTACCACAACCTTCTGAGCGGGATACAGCAGCGTTCACTCTTCTGATAAGGCAGATATAGGTGTGGCGGAATAAATTAAGATTGAATAGTTTCACGACTATTGAACACTGTTCACAAATAAGTCCTAAATCGTGGAAGATCTTGATGCCTGCGAAGTATCCATCGCACATCCAATTATCATAAAAAGGAAAGGTAATTGAAATCGCGATAAGGATTGCTTCCAAACATTATTTTCCTGGAATGGGCGCCAAATTGCACAAGTTTTAAGAGGTCGCTAAAATCGGAGTTGAAATGAGATTAATAAGTGATGTGGGATCTTAAGATCTTCAGAGATGACGCTCGGGTAATATTAGACGACGCTGGAACTGTTAGGGCGAGAATAATTTTGGTAGAATAATGTAGTAATTTGATGAATCTTTTCGCTGAAATGAAAAAAACGCTGATAACCTTGCAATGCTGTCGTAACAGATCTGCAAAGTTAAGCAATGTCGGGCGTAGAGTTGGAAGGGTGACTGCTAGTAGCAAATTTTATGCGCCCTTCCATGCCTTAGAGGACACGTTAAGTTGTCGCTAAACCGTGTCGGAGGCCTCATGGTTTGAAAACGCCCGATATGGGTTTTCCATTTACCTGTATCTTCTCCAATATATAATGGAGCAGCAATGTGGAGTATGCTCCAGGCTTCCCCCAGTTGTGGAGTGCCCAGGAGTGGGCTCGGCTTATTTATTTTATGTTTGGAATTGAAAGTGCAAGCCACCTGATGTGGACACCCACATCTAACCTCAAATGGAACTGAAGTCCTATCTGAAGTTATACGTAGATACGTCATTACACTTGAAGATACATTGTAGCCTGACTAGAAGTGTACCCAGCAACCGCATCACTCCGAC
>DWKL01001381.1:0-14804 GCA_018249415.1 Phareas burnsi | reverse complement strand
CACTTTTAACTGCCTCATAAGAGCAAAATCAATGGTTGCTATATTCTGGTTTGAAAGGTGTGGTAATGGCGACATTGTAACACCAAACTTTTCGACTTAATCCTTAGTAGCAGCGCATCTAATAGGGGTTGGTTACAGAAGTACCTTTGCCGGCATTGATCGCTTACCATCAGATGGACTGCATGCTCGATTGCTGCTTGTATGGTAAAAAAAAAATAAGAAAGTTACAAAAAAAGTGCCAAGACTTATTGCCAGTTAGCAATGTCGCGCAAAAATAGATTTTTTAATAAAAACCGAGAGCGTTATTTAGGCGGTTTATTTAAAAAAATCGATGTAACATATTTTCTCAAAATATACTACATCGATTTTTTATCTCATTCGAATTTTTTATCTCATTCTCGGGGATTCCACGTCAAACTTTTAAAAAGTCCGTCGAACAAGTTAGAGCGGGCGAAGTAACGATAATAGCATAAGATGAAGCTTCTTAAACGTTCCATAATTAAATCTGTCGTAATATTATTAAACACGTCTACGAATCATCTCCTGCGGCGATGGGGTCCGTCGTTAAGGAGGTTCGGTGCGGTGCGCGGTAGAATGGCTAAAGTTTGCAACGAGTCCATTATAAATCAAACGACGCCTTCCAGGCATGTCCTGAGGGACGAAGCGTCTCCCGCCGAGCCTCCGAACTTCAACTTTGCCTCCTTAATGTCTCAACAATTAAGATAAAAAGAAAGAAGGGCCCAAATTAAAGGTGGTTAAAAGATAACGAGTTAATAGGCCCCCAACTTTAACGCTAAAACTTTGAAACACGTGTTTTCAACGTAAGTAGTCCCTACTTTATGTTGGCCGCTATCCAAAGTGCTGTAGTTACATAATTCCGTACCTGCATTAAATTATATTTGAACCTTCAATAATAGAAGCGTAGTACAGATAGCGTCTACCAGAATCTATGTTGGGACACATAAGAGCACCTCTTCGGTGTTCATTCCGGTTTCGACGTTTAAACGTTAGTGAAAGTCCATAATCTTTTAATGTTCAGATATCACATGATGGTTACATTTAAATTAATTAAAAACCTATTAAATATTTTGTGATGGTATCATCTGATAATGGATAGATCATAATTATGGAATAAGGACTATGTTCGTTTTAATTTAGCAGCAGTTGCAAAAATTTTAAATATGTTGCCTCTATTTTAAAGGTTTTTTAATTATCCTGCTCGGGATAGTGCGGTCTGGTAAAACACCGTAAACATTTCCAAGGTAAAAAGGGTATTTCAGTTCCGGCAAAGACCTCTGCTTTTCGTGAAACTCGTTAAACCGTTTTCAAGAATATGGACAAATATGCACATCAACTTAATTTAAGACGTTTTCCAGATACATACAATTTTATACCAGATAAATTTACGGTCTAGTTTTGTTTCGTGTAAGTATTGTTTACGAATATAATTAGTTTACTTAATTAGAAATTAATTATAACAAGGTTATTTTCTAAAAAAATTGTCGATTATAATTTTTATCCGATGAATTATAGGTACTTTGTATAGGAACTGTGCAAGTAAGAGAAATCAACATTGTTATAGACTGCGAATGGACAAAAAATCTTTTAAGCTTCATATTCTCTAGTTGGACTTTAGGAGTCAGAAATATTCATAATTAATATCCTTTGTGAATTCAGTAAATCCGTATCATAAAACTAGCGAACTGCCGGCAAAGTAACGCGGCGGTTGTGCCCTAACTCGTTTAGGATCCGCAGACGAATGAAATTAGTTAGCCGGTGCCGCCATTTCAAATATCATATTTGCATCTGCCAGCTTCATTACCCACTTTGCGCATTTAGGGCTGGCCCACTTGGTTTTAATTTTACGTCATTTGCTGTACAAATTAAATTTTTTGCCGTTACACGAATGAAGTGCATATTCATGTACCTGATTGCTAACGAGTATTCATGATAAGTGTTCCGATTGTGATTCTGTTAAGTTTATCTCAAAATTTTATCCTATAAATGGAAAAATAAAACTGTGACAACACTGGTTACAAAGTTACAGTACGATCATTTGCAAAAACAAATCGTTTTGATTTCTATTCCCAAATTGTAATGTAATTTCCTGTAGTTTAATTGTAACATTATGTAAACTTATTTATGTTCAATTATTTTTATGTGTCACAATAGTTAAAACTCGATTTTTCAGAAACACTTTCACTCATTAAGTTACGCATTTTATCATTTGAATTCCGAATTAACTTGGGACTTTACAAAATATTTCGGACCGACCCGACCGACCAGGCGATGTTAAACTCCCAAAGTTCAACACTCAAAGCTTATCTCCTAACCGCTTGTAAAATTTTGATTCCTCCTCCATTTTATCTTAATTGTTCAAATAATAAAATGAAACTTTTTGAGATATGCCTTTGTTCGATATTCAAATAGCAAGATTGAGATGATCCTTGACGATTAGCCTCGACTTATGCCCTTCTCATTTCGATCGACGTCTCACCCGATATCTTTAATCGTTATTTATGCAACTGAACACACGTTAATCAAAATGCTGTAGTTAATTTACAATCAAAATATTGTCGCAGCGATAAGGCTATGCATCCAGGTGGCGGCGGCTGAGGCTCGTAATTCAATCAGCGCGGCGCAGACGGACACACCGCTGTGATTAGATTAGACGTCGGCCACAATTACGCAGATCAGATTTACATTCGCCGCCGTGTCACCGCTTTCCTCACTTAAAAATCCTCCTTCGACACTTTCCTTAATAACTTAGAATAAGTAATTTGGATTTGTAAATTTTTATTTAAAGCAACATTGTGCTTTGAATAGCTACTTGCTAGTGAGTTTTAATCGATTTTATCTTGGACGTCGGGCAGAAGTTTTGTATTAATGTGTTAAATGGCAAACGATAAGAATTGGCAACAAATGTTATGTTACTATTTTCTTATTTATTTAAAATTATGAACTATATTGCCCATAACTAGCAATCAATAAATATAATTAACATATATTTTTTGGTAATATGTTAAAACTGTACTGTAAATACAACATATTATTTACAAAGACGATTATTTAGAAAGACAACCTATTACCTTTTGACTTATAGTAAAAATAACTATGTTTAAAAATGTGTTTGTAAAAAATAGTATTCAATTCATGACTTGTATTGCATTAATTTTTTTTACAATTGGAAATGAAGTACAACCTACTATGCTATCGACAACAGCAAACGAGTACCTTGATTACAAATATCGAATCTTCAAAATTAATATTTTACAGTTGAGCGATACGCGGTACTTATATACCCCCGGCATCCCAGGTTACGACAAGTCAGGTCGTCGTCATTAGAGGGGTTACCATCCCATTGCATAATAAAATGGGCGAAGTTTCCTCAAGTCCATTATAAATTAGACAGCGGCTGAGAGCCGTATCACTTAAGATAGGTAAGATGTGACCCGGCACGAGTTTCAGCTAACAATCTTCCCCCTATATTGCCCCCGCAATCTTGATAAAAAGAACTATCCATGACTCAAACTTAAAGCTGGATTAAGAGATGAACCGTGTAGGACTAACTTTTCAAATTCACCGCCAGTATTTTATTACTTAACTTTACAAAATTTTTACCGCAATAAAGCCACTTAGATCTACCTTTACGTCTTGTATTTTCGACTCAGTGCGTATTTTAAATTTGATTAGTAATTGACTGTTTATTCTGGGCGACTGTCTGGATCATAAGTGTGATGATATAAAAATATTTATTTCGAAATAAGTCCAACTGTTCAACTCTATACCATGAAGGTGCTTTAAATAAAAAATATTTCATCTAAACACGTAGCTCCTCTCACTGTAATAAATAAGAAAGTCTTACAACACCGACAATATCTAAAAGTGAGTTGTGAATTGTAATTGAACAAATTGTTCAATAGATTCTTTCGTAATGAAAATATGAGTTTTATTGTAGATATTAATTTCCTGACGTGTTCTCATATTTTATTAGAGCGTAATTTGTATTTTGGTAATATTTTTTTAACAATATACTGTAAAGTTAGAATTAAAAACGATGGGATCGTTTTAAGCATAACAATCGGAATGGAACGCGTTGTAACGGTTAATGCCGCGGAAGTCGGCGCGAGGCGGACGCGCTGGCAGCTCCCTGCAATTACACTGTCTAATGTCCACCCGTACAATTTCAATTTCGAAGGCACTACTGTTGCTCCATCTGTTCAATATATGACTCCCGATCAATAAGGGTATAGCGAGTAGGTACCGATATGAATAATATGGCTATACCAATGATTAAATTGAAGTGTGGAACATATAACTTTAGATAAATGGCCTATTCGATGCTCATAATTATACTTTATGGCACAATGTAAGCAGATGGAGAGCAGTTTTAAAATGTCTGTCTGTTTGTACGTATAATTTTGGAGCCAATTGAACTGATTTCAATGGGGGTCTTACATAAAGATAGAGTACTTTACAGGTACTAGTGTAGGTTTTTAATACTATACTGGGGGTTCCTTCTAAAGAATAAAAATAAAACACAGGTGTTAAGTGTCTCATCCTAGGAGGTACCACTGCGGACCTCACAATCCGCTATGAAGCAACTCTTGTGTTTCGGTTGGAGAGTTGTGGCTGTCGGGTATACTTACAGCGAGGCGACCATATTAGTCCTCATGCATAGTAACGTGTCTATGTACTACCTTAGATATGACTTTAGTCCTGTTTGAGGTGAGGTAGATATACCCTCATCTTACCTCAAACATGGGCTGATGTGACCATTTAACATCCTGGCCTGCGTGCTCGTTCTCTCTTCTCGTACATACTCTTCTCTCATAAAGAAAACACCACCACAAGGATACACATGGGTGTAGCCTCACTTGTGTGAGATACAAATAATTTGATATGCTATTTCTTTATATTACACACTGTTATCATTTTATAGTTTCCGCTGTCATAAAATATATGTGAAAAAATTTGAAAATCTGGTCAAAAGTAAACAATTTCCGGTTTATTTGTGAACTTGATATAAACAGTAATAGGTACCTAAGTAAACACCATTTTATGACAAAATGATAAATAATTCGGAAAGTATTTTTTACGTGATTTTCTCTATGGCTACCTTAATTACGAACGAAAAAAATATTATATTTGAAAGAAGGCGACGTCCTTTAATTTCCGTTACGTCACTCGTCAAATTTTAAGAACGATTGGAAATCATTCGAGCTACACATTCTATTTCTTCACACCAGCTGGCAATATCATCTTCTTACCCCAATAGATATAAATATTATATAACAAGTTAAACTTATTTTTTATGTGGAGATTATTTAATTATTATTATTATTATCATCTTCACCTAAAGATCCCACTAAGCCTCGACGACCCGCGTGCTTCAGCGGTTACTATACAAATCTGACAAGCAGCGCTTCTGGGTTCGATCCCGGCCAAGCAGAAATCAAAATGATTAATTTATATTTCTATTCTATGTTTCTTTACTTGTCTTTTAATTTGTCTATGATACCAATGACACAGGGAAACCTAGTGTGGGGCTATCAGTGCAGAAAGGGTCATTTAAATGTATCATGATTTAATATTAAATAACAACGTCTTTTTCCATAAATGCGCTAGCGCTTCAGCTGTTGTATATTTTGTTTTGTTCCTTTGTAACATTTAAAATATTATGATAGAAAGGAATAACGTATTTAATAACCGACATTGTTATTTAACCATGTATGACAAATTGATTACTTGTCGTTGTTTATATCTTTTTTTATTGGCACAGGTAGCATGGATGCATTTCGAGCAATCGGCCATTCTGACGGTGCACAACCACGTGATCACTCGCAACCCAAGGGTCAGCGTCACCCACGACAAGCACCGAACCTGGTACCTGCATATCTCAGATGTACGCGAGGAAGACCGGGGACGCTATATGTGCCAGATCAATACAGTTACTGCGAAAACCCAATTCGGATACCTTCATGTTGTCGGTAAGCCTTTAAAAGGTCATTTAATTAAATATTATCTAACCAAAGCCAAGTTAAGTCAAATTAAAGATAGTTTGGGCATTTGGAGAAATTCGGGATTTCTATCAAGCCGCACGTTTATCAATGTCGCAATAAGAGTTAGATGAACGTAACCTTCAAATAGAAAAGAAATTGTTTTTTGTTGTTCAAAACTCTCATGCAATCCACAAGATCTAAAATGGTCATTACCGGTATGCCTATTTCTAGCCGCTAGCTAGGTAGTTTATCGCCGTTGTGTTTTGACTTGAAGGTGCGGTAAGCGTTCCATCTTAGTTCTCAAGAGTTGGAAGGCATGTGTAATTGACTTATAGAAGGACTTCTGTTCTACGAGTAAACAGATGCTGATGCTTATGGGTGGCAGTGATGCTTAAAATCGGTTGTGCTACATGCGTTTGTTTTTATTTTAGAGTATAAAATTAGTTAAGGAGCATGCAGTCCACCTGATGGTAATGGAATGAGCACTGTCGTCCATTCGGTATTTGTAATCAATATGAGGACTGAGTTGTAATATGCTGGTATCCCTCCCTTAACATGCCCTTAAATCCAGATTACAATGATGCTGTTATAAAGCAGAAATGGGTGAGGCAGAGATTTCTTCGCAGTCGAACCACGTCGTCCTACCTCACTTAAACTATTGCTGCTACTTTGTTTTAAATAAAAATGTAATATAATATTAAATAGAAGTAATTTTCACATTTAATATTTACAGTGCCTCCGTCAATCGACGACTCGTTGAGTTCGAGCGACGTTATCGTCCGAGAGGGCGCTAACGTCACTCTGACGTGTCGCGCTAATGGCTCTCCTAAGCCCACCATCAAGTGGAAACGAGATGACAACTCAAAAATCTCCATCAGCAAAGGACATTCCGGTAGGATTTGTTGTACAAAAAATATACCGATCAAACAATCCAATTACATTTAATCTAATGCGACTAATTCAGTTTCAGAATGGGAGGGCGAAGTACTGGAAATGGCTCGCATTTCACGGCTGGATATGGGCGCCTATTTATGCATTGCTAGTAATAGCGTGCCGCCCACAGTGTCCAAGAGAGTGAAAGTTAGCGTTGATTGTAAGTTCCTATGTATTCTTATTAGTAAAAAAAATGGTCTTACTCATGTTATTTCCATACACCTACTATGTACACGTAGACACAATTATGAAGATAATTCTTTAATTATTTACAATCCAAATTTTACAATTTTAATTTCCACGATTGTTTTTTAAAAACCAATTCTTTTAGTTAATCTTAAAATATTACTGAAAACTAAAAAAATATTCGTATTAATATCTATATACTGTTGGTTTTTTAACGAATCTTTATACAAAAGACAATTTGTTTACAGTTCCACCAATGTTATGGATACCACATCAACTAGTAGGTGCTCCACTTTACTACAACGTGACCTTGGAATGCTTCACCGAAGCCCATCCCACCTCACTGAATTATTGGACTAGAGACGACGGCCATATGATTCATGAAAGCTCCAAGTATCACATGGAGAACACTGTCGGAGTTCCAGCGTACAAAACACATATGCGACTGCTGATCAGACATATCATCACCGAAGACTACGGAACATATAAGTGCGTGGCGAAGAATCCAAGAGGGGAATCTGATGGAACCATACGATTATACAGTAAGAATATTTTTTTATTTTTTAGGATAGGCCGCCACCATAATCCGCTGTGAAGTAATTCTTGTGTTCACGTTGAAGAGGTGTGGCTGCCGAATACACCTACACCGACCGTCTTAGTCCTCAGGAGCAGTAACATATCTACGTACGACCATAGATAGGACTTCAGTTTTGTTTGAGGTTAAACGTAGGTGCCATGGACTGCAGTGACAACTTAACATCATGTGTCCTGCACGCCCATTTGCTACTCTTCTCACATAAAAAGACGAAAAAACTAGTAATAGAGTGTACCACACTATTTAAGGAATTACTATACCCGAACAAGGATTCCGCGTGTTGTAGATTTCATGAACACACAAAGATAAGCCGGTACAAAATCAGTCTCAATACTAATATTCAAATTAATTACTTAGCTTTTCTTCTCTATTATGCCTATGTATATATCAGTGGACTATTATTTCATGATAGGAGGATTAATTAATAAATAATAATTCATTAAAGAGTGTTTAAGTATTTAAATAAAATGTCCATTATTTACATCGCAGCGTCCTCGCCACCTACAACTACTCCAGATCCTCGAGCTATCACCGTTCCACCGCCTTCGCGACCACCACGCCGGGACACTCCCGTAGTAGACAAGGGTAAGACTGACATATACTTTACCAACATTTAAAAAAAATGTTCGATATTGCTTAATGTTCCTTCACCTAAAGACACCATCCAAAACATATGTGCAATAGTATTGGACCACTGCCCCTACTAATAACAGTATATAACGTGGTTGGTATTAAGGAACATATCGGCAAAGTTAAAAGTATAACCCGAAGAAATCCGCGGTAGCCGAACATACCCTGAATTTTAATCCTAACCATTAGATTTCATTATAAGCCTCAAGTGATATCCGCTGAACGCCGTTGCTTTCCATGTGTAGTAAGAGCGGCAACAGAGAACAAAAAACTGTTTTTTGACAGAGACAACTTTGACAAGGAAATAAATTAATTTAGCGTAAATGTGGAATCCAATGGATGTTTATATAAATTGCAAATTGTGCAACGTTCGGTGCGTAAAGATACAGGTAGCGATGTGTCGTGATAAGATAAGAAAAAGAAAAATAAAATAGAGGAAGTAATAGATAGACTTATCTACCATTAGCGATACCAATAGCCGCCCATAGTTTCACCCTGCCACCGCATTTTCGGTGTGACCAACATTCATACAACTGGGTCAAAATATCGGCATTTACAACCACATATCATGAGTATCCGTTACATAATTTAAAAGTGTCCAATGATAAAAACTACAAGTAGGTAATCTTGCCTGGATGAAGTGGATAGTGTACGGCTTGTCAGATACAAATATTTGATTTACGAGAAGTTATGTAATTGTTGTTAATGGCAGCCTTTTTTGATTGTGTCTGTCTATATATAATTATAATTTAATATACCTACAGTGTCCACCCATAGTAGAAGTAAAATTAATAATAGGAAAATACTTTTCTTTAAAATGTGTATTTATACGATCGAAGATCAAACTTAAAGGCGTAGATGTCCAACTTTACACCATTGAACTGTTGTATTGTAACAAATATTATTTTCAGCGGATATCAAAATAATTATTAAAAACAAATATACACGGGCAAGAGTGAAGTGATATTGAAATAATAAAATATTATGCAAATAATTTAAGTAGATAAATTTAAGGCTCACTAATATAGATAATTTATAATGTGTTTTAAATAAATAATACTCGTAGGTTCATTCATTATAATGCATAGCAAATAAACATGTTTTCCCAACACTAATGAAAGTATCAACAAATTGTGCGGGGAAATGAGTTCATTAATATCTCATCGATAGCGTTGCCGATAAATTGTATTGAAACAAGATTTTTATATCAGCGATTTCGTTTATTAAGAGATAATAATACCTTTATGAGTTGTATCCCTCGAGATCGTTCGGTTTATTTTCATTGTTTGCTGCTGTTTCAGTTATTATTAGTGGTCGTTATATTTGTTTATAGATCATAAACTATTACGACGTTCTGCTTGTCGCCAGTCGGCAGGTTGTTAACTGGCTTCAAATGTTATGTTGCTCATAAAGCACAAGCAAATCGTTTATAAACAAATGTTTTATGAAGTGGTGCTAGATGCGTTCGCTGCTATAAAAGTGATACGACCATTTTAAAATCCGAATGCCATAATGACCGTTTAGTAAATATTTATCCATCCGAAATCGTCGTACTTAATTGTTTATATTAATTTTAATATAAGCTTGCAATGTAAACAGATAAAGAATTAATACAGATGAACGACGTCGAAGGGGAGGCAATTATGTAGATAATATCAATAGATTTATTCGATACGTCCGTTTATTCGTTGTAGACGTAATATCGTGGAGTCATAAGTTGTTTGGCGCGCGTCATTACGCCGTTATTGGAAGTTGGGCATTTTCGGGACATGTCGCCGCTCGGCGTTTGGACAACGACAACATCTTGCGCTACAACCTATTACTGCCAAGTGTCAGCCACTCGCCCGCTGCTCACAATACATAGTTATATCTTTAGACGTTGTTCCGTTATTAAAATTTAGATTATTATTAGATCATGTATTTTTTAACCGCACAGAAGTGAAAATATGTTTCTAATATGCACAATATTTCGCAAAATCAGAATTACAAGGTTTGTTTCCAGATATCTAGCACATTTCAAATATCATCAAAAGCTACTGAGAGCTGAAATTAGGTCGAAATTACTGTTGTATAAAGACTTATTAAAAATATTTTGGCTTATTTAATGGTTGCAGAAATTTGTTTTCTTATTTTTATAGCAACATATTGAGAGAAATATGAAATAAAAAAAATAATGCTTAGCTTTAGTAAAATCTTCTTCATCAAAAATTGAATACATTGAATCATAAACCGAATTGAATGGCGAAGATGAAATAAAACTATGGAACTATTAAAGGAATACATAATCGAAAGAAAATTTTCAGCTTTTAATGTACCTCTGATAATCCGTTAGGTTGTTTTTAATCTTTAGGAAAATGTCTGTTCAAACCAGTCTTGGGTACTATTTAAGCATTTTATGATCATAGTTTTTAATCAAATTTTCCTAAACAATTGCATATCTAAAAATAAAAGTACATCAGATATATACAAAATTTGATAACAATATTTTTCGTACTTACTTAACAACGTGTTATACGTAAGCAGCCATTAAGTATTTATTTATCATAAAAAAAATTACAATTTCTTTTTCTTAGTAATTTTTACAAATTGTTATTTGAGTGTTAAAAACTAAAATTACTCTTAGGTTAAAAAATAACATCGCCACATGCGTAAACAGCTCAGATTCCGTATTTGTAACTTAACGTTCGCCGGCTAAGCGTAAAATTTTGATAGTCTGAACATACATTAAGTTTTGCGGCTGGAGGTTTTTGCGCGGGATGGCGCGACGCAGAGGACGTTGACCATCGCTACTGTTTTATTTTTTGCGTCCATTACGAATTTACGGCTGGCCGGCCACTCGGCAATATTGCGCAACTTTTCAATAACTGCCGCCCGACCACGCCGTCCGTCCCTACCCATATTGAATCCTTTTCTTTGCCTAATGAGTTCGCGTATATCTGCTTACAACTTTTACTTTCATTCATATCATCTATTTCGTTTACGGATATTACTTTCCTTATACTAGAGCGTAAATTGTGTCTATATACTATTGGTTGTTTTGAAGTTATGTGCGTATTAGAAATGGACCGTCATTTGTTTTAATGATAAAGGACAACGTGAAATGCTTAGAGTTCTCTGTAACGTTATCGAAAATGTGTAGTTTAAAATCTAGGTATGTACGGTAGACATACGTTAACCCGTTCTCATTATAAATGAACATACTTAAAGGGCAATGAGATTGCAATTTACTGATGATGAACCACAAGCCCTATAATCGACACATAGTGTCCCACTTAACAATAAGGCAGTACTATTATTGAGGAGCTTGTGGGTTCGTGGATAGATAATTCTTAGATAATCAGATTTATCATACCAACCGCGTTCGACAGAGGGGTGACCGCTAGTTGCAAATATTCATGTAAATTTCTGTGCTTTAGAGCTTTAGAGCAGATGTTTAATTTTCGTCGTCAAGGTGATTCCTATGCAATATTCACCAAATCACACGTGGATGTGAGAAAATATGCTCTGAATCTGGCCCCATTTCTCTTGTCTAATTTGGTAAATTAAACGGTAGGTAATAGGAAAGTATCACTTAAAAAATAAAAAGATTTAGCACCGAAGAATTTGTTTTATACTTTAAAACAACATAAACATAAACAAACTTTTCTGGCATTCGATTCTGATCAAATCTATTACCATTTGCAGTCAATACGACCTGGAAATGTCCACATTGGGCATAAGTTCTGTAAACTTTCTCTACTATGTTTCCTCAACTTACTTAATTTAACTAAAATGTCTGGAAATCCAGGTACCAAGTATCAATCGAACCTGAACGAGATCGATAAGGGGAAGCAGAAGACAGACGAGGGTGGCGGGAAGACACATCTCAACTGGGTGGGAGGTGCATCGCAAGTTAAAGGTAAATAAGTGTTCACTTTCATTAACTTATGTCAAAGACGTCGATGCTGTACAGATGTTTGGGTTACAAAATAAACCGCGTGTGATACGGATGAGAAAATCAGACAGTAGTATTGAATTCGAATAATAAGTCGTAGTAGTAATAGTAGTAGTAGTAGTCATATGTATGTATGTATGTATGTATGTAGTATTGGAATTTAAAATCGTTATTTTTTAAATCGAATTTGAAATATAGATTTATTTTCTTTTATGTTTATACCATTTCTTTGAAAGGAATTTTGAAAAGAACCAGCTTACAATACTTCAATTGAATATACTTGTAGAATACACGCACTATGTATACTATGGAAGTTAAAATGAAATACTGGTAGAATTTTAAAAATATTTTTACTGAAACAAAGATTAAATTTAATGTAAAAATGTTTATATGTCGCTGTTGTATCGTGAAGTAAATGGTATAAAAAAATATTTTTCTTTCGTTTCGTCGTCAATTGCAGGAGAGACTCGTGCCTAGCAATTGGACGTATAGGCAACCAATTATAATGTAATAGCTAGAGAAATATGAAATATGAGGTTCCGTTCGCGGCTCGGGATTTCCATTTTATGCCATGGCAGATTCTAGATATTTTTGGGCAAATAGCCTATTCGACTGTATCAGTCTCTCTAGATAATGCCATAAATCCAACCGTCTCCAAGTTTAGTCTACAGTGACAATTGGAGAAACATTTTAAAACTAAGTTCTTAAGCTTTAGTATTGGTTTGTGTATTGTCTGGAAGATTGATAATATAAATGTTAATGAGTACATTTTTTCAGGTAATGCCGATTGGAGAAGAAGCCCCCAGTGCATATTAGTTCTACTATGTTTAATTGTTTATTCTTAAGCAGTATATTTTACACTACTTCTTGCAAACATAGTCCCCTATATAAGCTATATGTCACTTATGTTTATTACTCTGAAAGAAATAAAGCTCAGGTAGATGATATAATTTTAGGATATTCATAGATTGCTTCTAAGACGTTTCATTGTAAGCACTTCTTTTGAAAAATGAATTAATATAGTTTCCTAAGAAGTGTTATAAATTGGTAAGCGACTCGCCTGGCTATCTGTATTACTCAAGCCACCTCATTTAGAAAAAGACTGCACTAGCTCTTTGGAAAAATATTAAAAAATCAAAAGAATTTAACAGTTAGCTTGTTACGTCGTGTTGTCGTGTCATATTTAAAATTATGATTTTATATCAAAATTGTATTATTCTGGAAAACAGGTTCATAAGGTAGAGTAATAATATATCATATTATAAAAACTAGACATATGGTTTAAAATAATATTATATACTAAAGTAATAATGATATTGAGTTTTCATACAGATGATATTTATGTATATGTATAAATGTCGTTGTTAATTATGTAAACTATATTTATCGTACTGAATATAATGTATAACAGTTCCTTGGAATAAGTGTACACTCGCGGTAGAGCAGATTTAGATGAAAAAGAATATTGATAAAAATATAAAGATGATGGAGATATAACACCTTTAAAGAAAAGTTTAAAATATTGTGGATGTGGTAGTAATTCATAAATCTGCTAAACCGCGATAATATTTAAAGTTGCCGCACATATTGTACTAACATATAAAGTGCACAGTCATTATAATTATTTTATAAAATAGATTAAGACTGAGCGAATTGTGTGTTATACCTCTGGATTCTAACTTCTTTTGTTTATACGTATTCTGTCCTCTTGTTACTTTTTGTTTTGGTGATGATTATGGTGAATATTTTATAAATGTAGCATTCATTTATTTTTTTAGTTTTATATAGTAAAAATATTTACGAAACGATGCAAAAAGGAATTGGCGTATGGAAAATTTAGGCGTTTTTATCACTGAATTGTACATATGTAGTCAAAAGTCCCTCCAGATTTTATCAGTTTTTCAGCAGTATGTAACCATTGAATAATTATTTCTTTTTGGTGCAATTTTAGAGAAAACATTTGCCGAACGAAATCTTGGCAGTAGAAAGTAACCTGGCATAAATTTCCAAGATTATAGAACATTCTATTGTATCTTATCAGAAATTGATCTCAGGACTACAGCTTGTTTGTTTCTAACAAAACCAACATTCTGATTTCTATAATTTTGTGGATAGCAGTCAAATTTCTTCTGTCAATTACTGTGTAGGTGGTGTAGTTACCTACGTACTGTAGTATATATGGGTATGTGAATGTTATCGTTATCATGTTGCCAAAATGCTAATTATAAGATAAATGCTGCATAGGTAATATTGTAAATATATCCTTTAAGCCAAGCGATGGAGTGTGTTTCATAACAGAGTGTTTAAATTGAGCAATGTTAGCGACTAACATACATATTATGAGCATCATTCATATTCTCATGATGACACTATGGATGAGTAGGTTATACAAAATAAAGCTTGTTTTAAATAAATGTATTTCTTTTTATCCACTTGTGAACAACCGGTATATAAATTGTTTTAAGCTTTCACGATTTGTATTCATATTTTTATACTGTAAACGGGACTTAATCGCGTAATATTT